>JAQBSW010009299.1:0-29577 GCA_029291075.1 Eudiplozoon nipponicum | reverse complement strand
TGGACATTATAAAGATATATATATATATATATATATATATATATATATATATATATATATATATATTCAGTATAA
This sequence comes from Eudiplozoon nipponicum, assembly GCA_029291075.1. NCBI lineage: Eukaryota > Metazoa > Platyhelminthes > Monogenea > Mazocraeidea > Diplozoidae > Eudiplozoon > Eudiplozoon nipponicum. Next base: position 29,502 of record JAQBSW010009299.1, on the reverse strand, counting down.
AATACGCATACATGTAATAAAATATGGCAGTTTACTATAGTTCGAAATCAATTACCCAGATGGCATGTTGCGTTATCTATAATAACAGATTGCATGAGGACAGTTCGAAATTTAGTTTTAAAACTTTGCGAAATAGCCTCAAAGTGAAAGATGTACCAACCAAAACGTTAAATATGAAAAACTGAAAATTTCACGTAGTGCGCAAAATAAATTGCTCAGTGGATGATTTGCAAATGTGCCTTACTTTTCTTGATCAGTGCAAATAACGACGAAACTTGTCACTTGATGAATAGCATCTGTTGACTTATGTACTTTTTAATTTTTAGTCTATAATGACAATATATATATATATATATATATATATATATATATATATATATATATATATATATATATATATATATATATATTAATTTGAGGTCTATTTACAGGATTTTGATTTTTTTGTCAGTATAAACAAAATTTTGCATCAGAAAGTAAAGGCATTTCATCCAGTATACAAATTTCATCCTTATTTTGAATTTTTCAAGAAGCCTTGACAGTTTGCCACGGATGAGATACGAATCCGAGAATAATTGCTGTGGAGGCTGGCACTCTATTCACTGAGTCACACATGCCGCATACTACACGTAATTTTTAAGCATATACGAACTTCTCTTTCCGGCTGACTTTTACTTCAGGGGGAAACTATTTGTAACCTCTAATTAGTCATTTCCGATAACTCTCATTTTACAACTGAAACCATTCAGGATGAATTGCCGTTGTTGCATGATGCAATATTAGGTTTACACAGACAAATCAAAAATATATCAGTAGAATTCAATTCAATATATCCTCCAACAAACGCACGGTGTCTGTTACATATTGAATAATTGGAAGTGGTTAGTTAGAATTTCTGATCTTAAGAGATTCCAAATCAGTTTCTAATCATGGGAAGTCTGATCAGAAGAATAATTTTTTGTCTTCAAATTACGTGCAGTATAGACCCAGGGGGACGCAGTGGATAGAGCTCTAGACTCCCAATCAGTGCGCCTCAATTCGGGTTGCGTCCACGGCAAATTCTACGGAGTACTTGATGCATTCCTAATGAGGAACAAACCGAACTACTGGACGAATTACCATTGCTAATTGACGCAATTTATAATTTAAACAGACAATATATTTATATAATAAAAGTCCTGTAATTAGATTTCAAATCAATATAAAATGGCGTAGTGTTTTTTGTATAACGATAGATCAGGGTGGCTAGTTACAACATCAGGTTTTGCGAGATACGAATTTAATTACATCTGAATGAAATGTCGAAAAAGTATAAGTTGTTAAATTTTTTCAAATTTTGTATCCAATATGCCGCACGGGTGACGCAACGTATGAAGTCTCGTAATACGAAGCAAATGTGCCCCGGTTTGAGTCCCATCAGCGGAATATTCTGGACAGTGTTGGAAGAATTTCCGATGAGGACAAAAACCACCTTCTGGATGAATTTTTTTTACTACCTGATAAAATGTTTAGTTTATGATAAAAGGATTTTCGCGGGTAACTAAACGGAACTTCAGGTTGAAATCGGCGCTAAATTTGCTCCAAATGAAATAAATTAATTAACACATTACCGAAAAGTTCACGTGATGTGCGGATTTGGTTGCGCAGCAGATTGATTGCTTTTCTCTGAAGCAAATATGACCCGAAATTGGCTCCAGTCGCAGAAAATGAGGATAATATGGACAAAAGAGGTCTACTTGATGAATATTATTTGCTACTATTGGTAAAATTTAGTTTGTGCTGACAAAATATATATATATATATATATATATAATATATGAATATGTATATATATATAATGAATATATATATATATATATATATATATATATATAGAAATATATGTATATATATTTTTTATGTAAGTATATTTTCATTTATACGTTTTCGTTATTATATTGGTTGCTGTGGGGGTATTTGTGTAAACATATTTGTGTCTGTATGCATGTGTGCATGTATTCATATAGGTATTCATGGAAATTTGTATGTATACTAATGTATGTATGCGTGTATACCATTATATTTTCATGTGCACAGTGAAAGAAAATGTAATTAAACACGATACATTATTAAGCAGAAAAGTGCTTTAGGCAAAATTCTGTGTTCAAATGAAAATATGTTTAATTACCTTTAAGATTAGTGCCATCTCCTCATCATGATGCTGCAATCTTTGCTTACACTGTTCGTCAATTTGAGCCATTTTTAATTCGGCCTGCTCTTCGCGATGGCAGTGAAGCAGCTCAGCCAGCTTAACCCCACAAAAAATAAAATTTACTAATGATACACTCATTAAAAATAATCAGTAAAATCGGAAATTAGGATAATTAAGACTGACAGTTACATGCGAATGAAAGCGTGATGCTTCTGACGAAGAAGCCAAACGAATCAGTCTTACTGAAAATCCACTTTAAAAAAAATATATTGAATTTTTGGTTTTGTATCGTGTGTGGTTATTTTTAAAAACTTTACACAACATGAAAAGGATTCCTTCTAGTTCTACATTCAAATAAGACAAGTTAAAAAATTAAATATAACTATTATTATTACAGCGTAGAAAAAACAAATAAGATATAAACCTTCCTTTTAAATCGTTCATAGAAATGTGGATGAGGAGCATTGGCAAAACCAATTAATTCATTCAGTAGAACGGTCTACTGGATGAATTGCCTATTCTACACCATACAATTCTTAGTTTATATTGACAAATGTGAATTCATAATGGGTCAGGTGTTTATATAAAGATCACAACCTTGATTAAAGTAATTGTTATCACCGCCCGCGCAACCAATGTTCGTTTAGCTATACTGATATTAATATTATTATTATTATTATTATTATTATTATTATTATTATTATTATTATTATTATCCTTAATAGTATCATTTATATCATAACTATTATTATTATTGATTTCATAATACTAGTTCTCTTATTATTAAAATTAGTATTACTATCTTTACTACAAATATTAACTATTGTACAAATTAAATTTAAAATTGATAATGATTATAAAACTTAACATTCAAACTCACCTCGTTGGTGGTCCCACCCTCAATGCGACTAAGAAGTGTTGACGAGCTGGATATAAATAAAATTAATTTCAAAGAGGTTCAAAAAATTTTTAAAGATTAAAACCATAAAATGATAAAATAACGACGTCAACGACGACAAAATTATATATATATATATATATATATATTATAGTGATGAGAGTCGAATATTTATTTAGGCTTTTCATTTATCTATGCATTGCAGTTTGCTCCTCGATATTCCGTTGCCTTCGTAATATGATGATGATCAGCGAAGGTCGAAAAGCGTCAGTGCGTGCGCCTGGCGGTAGTTTTGCTATGTTGTTCGACGACTGGTTAAATACAATGGGATTGGTGTTTACTTTCAACTCATAAAATTGATTCAAATAACTGTTATCACCGTCCGCGCAATCATTGATTTTCTATTTGTATTTGGTAATTGTTACAATAAAATATTGGGAAACGTGCTGCAATCTTATATGGGCATAAACGCAATTGCATGAAGCGTGATAAAACGCACTTTGTAATGGCGAAGCGAATAAAGAAGACTTTATGTGATAGTGTGTGGAAGAATATTTTAAATAGCTAAATGAACTCGTTTCTTCAACGCTCTGCTTTTTAACGCCGGTAATTGCTTGAATTTTAAGGCTACAATTCTTGGAAGACTGTGTTAAATTGTAACTTGATGTTAAATTTAACATATCATAGTTACCAGAGCATCACATTAATATATGCTAGTTTATAAGAATAGTAGGACATAGCGTTACAGAGGCCTATCAGTTAAATGAATGACTTATTCGCGCGTGCTTCAAGCTTAAATGTCACTTCTATTTCCAAATCTAGAAGCACATTTTCCATTAATGAAGATACTACTGACTAGCGGACAGACTTTTTTCAAGCAGTATTTAATTAATGGATAATCGTGAAAATAACCTATTAAAAATTATGTTGTCTTGCCCAATGAATTTTTTTTCTGAATTAACATCACCATCAAAAAAAGAACAATTTTAGTATATTTGTCAAAAAACTTAATCTTTCCGAAAAGGGAGCGAACTGAAGAAAGAAAGAAAATTGTTATCTTATTCAGAGTACAAATCGGCCTCTTGAATGGTTGCATTATATTTATTTACTAAAAATATTGTCTAAGGTTATTTTGAAGAAACTGGGCCGTTATTTAGTCATCAGACGTATAAAAGGGTAAAATACGCGGCTTTTGTGAGCAAGAGAGCAATCGCATTATGTTGTGAAATATTATCTGAAGAATAGGAAAAGGATTTGTTTACATTCAGAGAATATTTAGCGCATCGAGGAAGAAATTGCAAACTAGGTCTCCTTCCGCTAATTAAATTAAATTGAAATTTTAACAAGAATATCAGCCAAGGATTAAACGCTTTATTTTTTTTCTTCTTGCGCTTGGATGAAAAGTATTGGCCTAAAGATGAACATAATATTAGCATCATGTCGCATGAGCTGTCAAACATTGAAGCATAGTCTTAAATTATGCATTTTAAAATTTATTTGATAGAAAATAATTTAAATTTTTTCTGCTAATTTTATTATTGTAATGTGTCAAAATTTATGTTATCTTTAACTGCGCATACACGTCAATAGAAAAGAAATCGACAGTATCTACAGCTTAATCATCCCTAACACCAAAATATTAGCATTTCTCTTCCGAAGCTATGACTAACTTTCAAAGTAACTGCTGCCTCTTTCGGGAATATCATTATATTTTCTACCAGATTGAAGCGTTCGCCTAAACATGTACCTCTGCAAATAAAAAATACTTATCAACATCTCGTGGTTAAGGATACTGAATGAAATTACAAATGACAGCAATAAAATTTTAATTTATTATTAGCATTTTTCCATTGCAGATATAATAAGATTATTCCTATTATTCTTTTAAGTAAATAAAGCTGAGAAGCTTTAACGTTTCAATATTATTTGGAAAATATTTTAAAACCTTTTAAAAGCTAATATGATATGCTTTTAGTTTTTTAAAAAAAAAAATTTATATTACTTTGAGAATAATACCAAAAGTCAGAGAACTTTCAAGATTAAAAAGTTATGAAATTTTTTTCGAATATATTCCGCCAGCGTCGGAAAGTACAGCAATAATATCAGCTTATGGCAAATTACATTATTTGTTGGAAACATTTCAATGCAATCAGGTTTTGCATACTTTATTCTATGAAGTTTTATTTAACTCTGTGTACCGTGTGCAAAATCAGGAAATGTAGTCTTCAGTTCACAAATAAGCAGTGCTCTATGTGTAAAATGCAATCAATTTTTTGCACACACTCTTATCTACACTTGATTCTGTGCTACAGACATCGGCAGCATTAGCATGACCCAATGCACATATGGATAGATACAAACATGGCTAATATTATATTTAACCAGTCGTCGAACAACATAGGAAAACTACCGTCAGTCTCACGTTCTACGACTGGTTAAACAAAATAGAATGAGTGTTTACTTTAAACTCGCAATAGGTGTGTTCATTATCTTAAATAGATACGAATTTCTTGAATGGGAAGATTAAACTAGAATACTGCGTATTCGAGAGCCAGCAATAATCGAATAGTTTCTGGACTATTTAAGTAGATTTTGCGAATTTGAGAATAACAAAAGTCTTACGTTTTAAATTAATAGCAATGAGTAGCAAAACTACAATCAAACGCACAATCTTAAGCCTTTAGATAGTTTATGGCCATTGTAATAGCAATATGGGAAATTTACCAACGATGATGAACCTGAAATGTTTTACAATGCAGATATGTGTCAATCGTTTCTAATAGACTCGAATTTACTTTAATTTAGGGTAATTTTGTACGGGCTCCAGATAATTTATGTTGTATGAGCCTCTGAGGATACTCTAACCGTTTCGGGATATATTCAGTATTAATCACAGGTTTATGAGCAGTATGTGTTAAAACTATCGGTTATCTGAAAATTTCAAGTGGAATTAAGTTTTTTTCGGTTAAATATTTCTAGTTATTCATGCTTTGACGACGAAGAGCTTCTAGATATTACGCGCTAGGGCCAGTGGCTTGGATGCAAAATGCACAAGTAGGACATTTGCATCTGTTTAACTAGAATGTTCTGCGTTCAATATTTTCTGTAAATTAACAGATTACGCGGACTAATATGTCACTCAAAGATGCTAATGAACAATTTCCTACGCATTTAATTTCAACAAAAATTGGTTCTCAAAAGTTTGGTTCAGTAATGTTGGCATAAAATGAACCGATAAAAATAATTCCATATCTGTAAATTTGTCGGCAATACCTTACGAATGTTGGTCGGCCATTCTCATTAGCAGCAGTTGCTCTGCTATTAACATTGCGTTTTGTCTCAAATTCACCGTCATTCAGTCTGTTTTTCATATTATCAATTTTAAAAGCCCTTTGTTGCTTTTCATGTTTAGTCAGATCACATTTATTCCACGGAAACAAATTGTGTATATGTACAGACTTTTTAACTTCATATGCAACAAGCTCATCAATCGAATGCGAGGATTGCGTCTGATGATTAGAATCTGTAAATTGGAATAAATTGCAAATTTGTGATAACTGAATAAAGTCAAATTATAGATAAAAATTCTATAAAGCCTGGCAGTACTTAACTGTATTCAGATAGCATAACTTGTGAAAGTGCTATTTATGGCAGGAGAGAATACAACGCTTATAGCACAGTTGAATTTGGCTAAAGATAGCTACATGCAGAAAAAAAGTACAAATTTTCATTTTACTGCATTTTGGTATTCACATTCTTCCATTGATGTTAAAATGAATTGTTTCGACGGATTCTCTTCTTTTAAAATAGCCCGAGAGGTTCGTTCCAAATTAAGCTGGAATAAACTATACAATCATATGTGTACGTGCGTTTCGTGCTTATTGGCATCTAATTAGTACAAATCTTCGTTGAAATAGCATGTGCTGAGAAGGGTTTTAATCCCAATTTCCATAAAATCTATCTGATCTACAAAACAAAATTTTTGTTATCTATTATGAGCTCAGTGTATATTATATGTAATTAATTGGACTCGAAGTGGCATTAATGAAGACCATATACAATGTTGGCTCTACTACTGTTTGAATATGCATAAGTATTATAGATTTTTCTGTTCAAATATCCAACATTTCTTGGTCAACTGTGTAGTTGGTATGGGGCGTTGTACCGGCTCCTAAAGCTGAGTTGCTAATAAGCACAATACCTAAGTTTACATGACATTATATCGTCATTTCATGCTGGCCTTGAAAAATGCTTCTTGCCTTACTAAAAATACTCTGCTCCTTAATAAGCAATACGTAATACATAATTGCATTTGTATTAGATCTGCTCAATAAAGAATATGTAAAAGTTGATGTTGTTACATTTTTTATACAAACGTATAGTCTTAAATTTATAATGCATATTTTTACGTTATTTCATTTTGGCGGAACTTGCGATGGAGCAAACCGGTTTCATAATCATAAGCATGAAGATTCTTGGAATGTTGAGACATTGGTGTCCTCAGTTCCCATTGTACTGTCTGTAAGGTAATAGAAAATTACTATGAGATCGAGGTTTTCTTCTGGACTTTGTTCAAATTTTAGATACTCCGAACAAGCGGTGAAAAGTTTAGATATTCAGTTTTCCACTCTTAATGGGATTTTCAAGCAAAACTGACAGTAAACAGCTACCTTGAGAAAAACTGACTCGTATCGTCTCCATAATTAATAGAGATGGTTGGCGACGTGCAGGCTTTAAGATGGAATTACATTTTCAGAAGCTGTTGTGTACGCATGTTATAGAATCTATAATAGCGCCTGGAACAATCTCATTGTGACTTCCATTAAAAAATAAGGTTGCAACTAAATGAGAGAAAATATTACAAATTTGTTGTACAAAAAGATAAAATCATCACAGGCAGAAACAACGCTTTCAGATATAATTGGAATCAAGAAAAATCGAAACATTTTTGTAGAGGCCCTTTGGTCACTACCATAAGAGAGCCTCTGAGATGCCAGGCTCGGATAATCCATATATGCGGTATGATCATCTAATTTAGAACAACTAAATCCCTCAGAATTATTATTTAAACTACATTTCTCAAGTCCAACTGCTAATTGCTCTGTATCCTCAATATTTTCTAAACCAGCCATAATATTAGAATAAGATTTCTTGCAATATATATTATAACAATAAGTGTGCTCACCCAAATACGCTGATATCCACAGATGATGATAATATTTGAGTGAAAGAACAGTAAGAAGAGAGTATAAAATAGAGCAATTTCAATAAGAAATATATAAATAGATTTATAGACGAATAAAAAAATAATTTATATAAGCTGAATTATAAATATAACAAAATAAAAAAAGTTGTCTATGTTGAAATTTCAGTAATAGATTTTTGAACAAAAATAATTGGGAGTTTAGTCTTTATTTGACATAACCTTGCAAAAATAATGAAATGAAGAATGCTGAATATACAACAACATGAATTTAGGTAATTTTGAGATGTTTGTGCGTCATATCATTGATACTAATTCTAACGTTGATGCGCTATATGCAGACAATTCTATTGTAGAATAGTCCAGTTAAAAAAAACCAAAACTTGCATAGGTCCATTAGCACAAAATTATCATTATAAAATTGACTATTTTTTCCCGAGGGAGGAAACATAAATCTTTATTAAAAATTATATTCACAAAAATATTTTAGACAAAAATTGATCAGAAATAATCACGTCAAAATTCAGCAATTAAAGATATAATAAGAATTTAAGTATAGTAGTTTTATGCAGAGACGCCACATATGAAGTGGTCAAATTTTAGAATCAACCATAATCTTACCAATGGCTTCCATTGCAGCCGCCTCACGTCGTAATATCTGAATATGGTTCTGGTAATGTTTAAGTGCGCGAACAGACACCTTGGACGGTACGCCTTCACCAACACCAGGCGTCGAAAGCATTTGACTAGGAGCTCCATTTCGCCATCTATTACTCTGGAGCGCTGTTTGCGTTTTATTCGATGCAGCATATGGCTGAATGTACTTGGCGCTTATTGAAGAACTTTTCGGGATACAAGCAAATCGCCCTGAAGTGCAATGATGTCAAAGTGTTAAGAAAGACATATAAAACAGCTCACACAAAATCGGCAAACTATTTTGGTAAATCAAATTTTCAGCTTATACGAAAATCATATGCGAATATAGAACAATATTGAAAAATAGAAGGTAATCAAATTGTAATTTATATCTCTGTTTGACAAAATGTAGCGCTCTGTGTGTTTTAAAAGCACCGAATTTAATAGCTTAGTGCATAATAATAATAATAATTATAATGAATCGTGGCTCAAAATAATTTTAAACAAAATAAATAATATTAAAACAAATTAGAACACCGTTTTTAACATTTCTTTTAGGCATTAATGCTTTGATAAAAATGAAAACTCTAAAACAAATATATAGCTTTGTTTGGTGTATTGGTATATGTAAATCAGAAGTGACTGACGTATACAATTCAAAATTGATATCAATATTTTCGTAGTTTATATTAATAACTGACAAAAAATAAAACTTAAAAGGTATTTATAATCCTAATAAAATTGTCATCCATAAATTCAAGAAGTGCAGTTAATTAATCTCATTAACAATTTGATGGAGAGGCATGAAGAAATATTAAAATTTGCTTTTGCGACCGTTACACATATGATTTATATTTCTGAGCACAAAGCTTTACAAGACTAAGCAACAAACTGTTTAATTTTTGCGTATATTCCATTTCCGTCGAAACAAATTTCTGACACTTCTATTGAGAGTCCTTCCTATGCTTTCGAAATTATTCTAACTTCATTACACACTACGTTCCATTGTGAAATGAATTTTAAAATTGCAAATTACCGTAATTTCAAATAGACCGATTCATCCCATAAAATTCTATTTAGATGTAAATGAAACAAATTAAGTATTAACAATTCATCATACTTCACAAAATAAATTGTTAAATATAAACATGAAAATAAGTATGTCAATTAAGCGATTAGGTTATTCAAATAGGGCAATATTTCGAAATGAGCTAGGAAGACCAAATGGCCTCGAACTAGACACACCTTCCATAGAAAACAAGCGTTTTAACCACAGAATCCCGGTAACTGTAAATGTACTGAAAGCGGAGAGACGTCGGTATATGCCTTATTTGCATTTTTGACTTCTGCTGAGTAATTGCTCAATAAAGCTATGATGCACTTAATTATACAAAAAATAAAAATCTAACCTAAAATGCACGAGAAAGTTGGATGCAAGAAACTGCCGTTTGACTGATTATCAATTGAATTTTTATCCTCGCTACCGACAAGACTACGCCTGCGATAGAATATGTCGCCAAAGCCAAAATTGACAAACGGACTTTTGGCGGTCTGGCCAGTTGCGAGGCCATGATTTGCTTTTCTTGACGAAGTCTGGTTAGCCCAAAACGAAGAAGAATCGCGGTTTCTGCTGCTGTCGTTGCTGGTTGTACTTTTGGACCGTAACTTGAATTTGTTTTTCTTTAATAGATTTGTCGTATGGTTTGAACCGTCGGCCGGATCAATACAAGTTTCGTTAGAAACACCACGCTGAGTCTGTGCTCTGCTGTGATGCTCAGATGAGGCGGGTTTACATTCTATTTCGCTGGTTTAAAAAAGTGCAAATAACGTAGAGCATTCAAAAGGACAAAGGCCAAATTTTCTTAACATGCTTGAATGGGCAGTCTAAGGCGAGTTTAATAAATGAACTTATATCACCTAATGATAAGAAGAGGATGTTAAATCCGTCAAATTCAAGCTTATCTTAATTTTTCGATACAGTTGACATAAGTTAGCGAACAATTTGAAATCTGAATATTTTATAACTAAACCACATCCTGATAACATTAAAAGATATAAGGAAAATCTAATATTACTAATTACTATAATAAAGGTTGCGATCTTAAAATAAATAACTGGTCATTAAATACTAACAGAGTCAGTATAAACTAAGAATTGCATAGTGTAGAAAAAGCAATTCGTCCAGTAGACCGGTTTCGCGCTTATAAGAAACTCATCACGTACTGGCTAGAATTTGCCACGGACAGGGGAATTAGTATAATTAAACGGACAAAGATTGTAAAATGGGCGAAACGCGAAATAATTTAGAAAACTAAACTCCGGTTTAGGCTCAATGCCCATACATGCTCATCTGCTTGATAAATCAAGGCGACGTGTGTTATATCTACAGCGCTGCAAAAATTGCTAACAAATTTCTGTGTTTGCATTTGTATTTTAGAGGACATATCAGGTGAAGATACGCGAGAAGTATCAATGATATTTTGCGCAATTCCATGACTGTATTCATGATTGACCTATATAGAACATTCCTTCCGATTCAATTTTGCTGGTATTTTGCTTTTCAAAAACACTAATTTATTCATTGGTAGATAATTAATGGATTAGAAAAAAATTAATATTTCTTATAACCAGTAGCCACCGAAATATTTTAAAGAAAAAGATAATTTTATTTTCTCCTCTTTTGATTTAAACACAAATGGGGTAATTTTGAAAAATTCTGCTTCACAATTTTTTCATTTATTTACCAATTAGATCAATGGTTATATAATTGTATACTAAATTTAATTTTACTAGATTACTTGAATAGAACGACTTTAATTAAAATTTAATTTAAATTTATAAGTTATAAAATGAACCCAAATTTAATAAAAGCTAACGCCTTGGTGAAATCAAAGAAACCAATTTATAAAATCGATGATTTTTGTTATCGGCAGTCTACTAATTAACGCATTTTGGCCATTATAAACATCAACTCTTACTTAAAAATAAATATGTTACGAATAAAGCTAATTTAATTAATGTTAAAACGTTAACAGTCTGACACAATTAAATTTCCAATCCTACTTGCAGTCATTGAAATAACTTTTGACAGGTATATAGTTAGCCAATCGTACGGCTAGGGTAGCAGTGATAGGTTCAATTTACCCCATCGCACAGGTACTACTGAAATTGTTTTCTTTCTAACGAAATAAATCTTGCGTTTTTATTTGCAGCCAACTGAAGAATGTCATTTTCTGCCTATTAGGTATGCCAGTTCAATAAGTTTAATTCAACCGTTAAGACTAATTAAAATTTAACTCAATGAATTATCACGAAGCAGCAACAACAGTTCAATAACGTAATGCTAATTTATATGTTAATTTATTTTTCCAATTTGGCTTCATTTCAATATAATGACCAATTGGGAGTAAGAAATCTGAATTCTTTCCTGTAAAACCTGCACATTATTATTATTTCACTTTATTTATTGCTCTGCGCTTATCAGCTGTATGCTGAAAGCCGCAGGATTTTACGGTCCCTCAAAATATATCCTTCATTGCGGGTAAGAATTTCGATATATAATGATCTACGGAATTGACAGTCAATGCCCAGTTGATTTCTGAACTGGTCTGATGAGAGCCCAACCACGAGATTTTTAATGATGTGAATTTAACCATTCTTAAATAGTTAGAATCGGATATTTAAACGGTTGCTAGGAGCAAATCTTCAATTCTCAAAACATAAAGGATTTTTACCCATACATTGTCTGAACATCGGAATAAATTAAGAATATTCATTTAAAAAATCAGGAAAAATATTAATTCTGTCTATTTAGTTTACCAAAGGTCGGTTGGAACATAATGAAGCGGCCATTGCTATTTCCAAATTACCAAGAAGCTCCTTTAAATTTTGCATTTTATGGATCTACATCATTCATCAAATATTATTTTTAAATATATATATATATATATATATATATATAACGACTGTTTTTCAATAGTTTCTATGATAAAAGTACAATGAATTACCAAAATGAAGTATTTATTTTTTCCCATTGTTTATCTTCAATTGCTTCCGCCCGTTTTTTTCTAATTCTAAAATTGGTTAATTCCTGCGCCTGTATTGCGGTCAACGACTTATCTGCTTCTAGTGCGCGCACTACTGATTTGTACTCCGCTCTAAATTGTCTGGTGTTTAATTCAATAAGCAGCTGTATAGAGATAAATTTAGCAATGGTGACACCACCTTGCGGTGAAATATCGCCTGAAGAGTCTTCATGCGCTTGCGAGAATAAGTCCATGTTATCAAATTGCATATCATCCATCCGCATTAACGTTCTCGCTTGTATTGCTTGTTGCCGAGCGACGCGCAACGATTCTTCGTCCCCACAAACACGTGACCATCCGGTGTTCTGGCGAAAATCATTGGCCGTCGATTGAACTGCTCTTCTAAAGTCAGACAACCGCAATACTGGTTGACGAAGTATTCCGGCTGGAAGAGCTGCAGCAATGGCACGAGATCTTTCTTTCTCTTTATGCTCTTCATCGTCCAGTTTAGCCATCACAGTCAAATCGGCAGCATTTTCTAAATCGTCCTTCTCATCATCGATGTGGTTTAAACTAGTTTTACTTCGTCCATCTAGTTCACCTTTCTTTTCGTTCTCGTGAATTTTCTCATTATCCTCATCGTCATCATCCATTTCATCGTAATCATCGCATTCATCATCGTCATTCTCAGCGTTCACTAAGACGTTTGCCAGTTTTACGAGGCAACTTTCAGAGCTGGGTCTACTCAACTCACGTTTAAACGTCGGTAGTTTAGTTAACTCAAGGTGATGTCGATCAACTAAGATATTTTCGCTAGTTTTGTTATCTTTTGCGGTAGTTGTTACTTGTTTAGTAACGTCGTCAAAAGGAATACCAAGGATAAGGGCAGCTTTGGTGCCCGGACTCAGGTGTAACTGGGCTGTTGGTAAAGGAGGTACAAATTTGGCTGATGGTTTGATCTGATCGTCTAGGGAAAGAGTTCTGGTCAAGCGTCGCCTAGTGCCTTCATTTGGCAGACATAGGAACATAAAATTAATAGAACAAAAATGTTATTTATTTGGCCTTTTTTATTAAATAAAAAGAAAATTGCGAGGTTTCAGCAGAAAAATAGCCACTCCCAATTTATACACGTTAATTACTTTTAGTACCTGTTTTCATTTGCATCTATTCTAAATTTCCATTCAATGATAGGTTGGACAATGAACGTAAGAAACGGATTAAACAATAATTGATTGCAAGTGTGGTAAGGTCAATTCTTTAAATCAAGTTTGCGAGCTTGAATTAAACACCAAACATATTTTATTTCACCAGTCGTCGAACAAATGGCGTTGCGACTGGCGGTAGTTTTATTGTTGTTCGACGACTGGTTAAATACAATGAAATTAGTGTTTACTTCAAGCTCGCAAACTTAATTTAAAGAAACTGATTAGTTCAGAAATATTGTTCAAAAACGAGATAACAAAATGTATGTCTGAATTGAAACTAAATTCCATCACACAAAAATAAAAATAACCAAGCGCATACAGATATAACAATCTGACAGTCTTGATAGCCTAATAAATTAGTTTAGACGTGTTGTGACGCTCTGAATAATTGAAGTGCATTCATTGATACATTATTGTTGTGCAACAAAATTAAACTACGCTCGCATCCGATTTGGATCGAATTAAAATATTTATACTGAGTTTTAATCAGTCAACAAAGAAATATGACGCACAGTCAAGCGTATATAAGCCAGGTACATCTCGTAGTAAACGCAAATTGCTGAAACTTTGTTTTGCTACTCTTTCATCTCTGATAAATCGCTTTGTTGCCGATAATAAGAAAAAAATCAGACATAATTATTGCACAGCCGGATTAATTCTTCGACCCAACTGATGTCATAACAACGTTAGTTTGCATAAAATATTGGAGGTGAAAAACACTAAAACATTGAGTCCGCGCTCACTCATACTCAGTGGGGAAAAATAATAAACAATTTAATAATTATTTTTCATTAATCACCATTGCTTCGTAGAGTCAAGGCTAACTTAAAAATTGAACGTGATCTTGCTTGAATAAGATATGACAGAACTTCAGAGGAAACGCCACCGGTACAGCGAGGAATAATTAAGTTTTGGTTTCTCAGCCGCCACTTTGTTTTAGGCACTACGAAATTACTAGCGTCAAGCTGATGAACGTGATATAGCGTAAATTTCGGGGCAGTTGCCTATTGCTGTTGAATGAAGATTGTTTTTGTGAACCTGGATTAATTGAAATTATCTGATCTGCGTTTTGACTAACGCAGTTTTAATTGTTCGAGTAGTTTTATTTTCTCAGAATATTTCGGCTAAACTTATCGACAGCCTTCATCAGTTGCAATATACCTCACAAGTTTAACAAACGAAACTGATGAAGCAAGTGCGTTATTTCCTCTAGCCATAATATTTATACTTCAGACTGACCTTTCATTAGATTTTCGCGTGTCACACGTGTCTGTGTGTGCATTTTCGTAACTGTTATTTTCATCTAAATATTTGAGACCAGAGTGGCTGAATAATAATTTATCAATTGCATGCGTTAACTATTCATTTTATATACTAAATTGAAAATGACGTAACTGAGATGGGCCTCACACTTTCTGGTGGAGGGAGACCCATAATTCAGAAACACTCGTCATAAAAACATGCCATGATTGATGAAAACTAGAAGTCCGAAAGACCAATGCACATGTTAAATTTCAATTCAAATCACTAGGGTTGCACGCAAGATAGAAAAGTTAATAACAGTTATAGGCATACCATTAAATAGGCGCACGCCACACATGATCATGTGTATGTGTATACATAACTAAAAAACGTCATTAAAATATAATTGATACACATGTACGTAAATCTAAATGAAACTGCAGTCAATAAACAGCTGTTGCTGTAAATTTGGTTTAATACCTGATCATAGCACGTGGACATTACTGTTGATGACTTTACTGGGAAGCGATAATACATTGCCAGTATTGAGCAGCCAATGTACATATTGAAGAGAATTATACTGTTGTCTCGCATTTATTCATGTTTTACCGTGCCTATTCTGTGTCAGAACTATTATTAGAGTTCTGGCTGGCTGTGTGTAGCTTAATGGTATTATTGACCGTTTGACCAATCCTGGGTAAATAGTTAAATATATTTCACAAATATCACAGGTTGATGTTGACCTTGCGTTATCTCTGTCAACTACTACACGCTTCTCTCGAATCTTTTACAACAGACGTTGTGGAATTTGGTATTTGCTTCAATTCTCAGACCACTGAATCTTCACTAGAATCAACACATTTATAACCGATTTCTTTTTATCTGTCCATGAAGCAACATCGCCCATGTATAATGACGACTTAGAAGTAGTGTTAATTAAAATAATTTGTGCACAAAAATTTAAAGTTTAATCCAATTCGACCAGGAACAGCATCATTTAAATTTAGCCAGTTCAGTCTTAGCGAATTAGCTACTTTTTATTAGCGAATAAAATCGCCAACAAGCATATGTTTTAAATTTTATTCATTAAAATTTAGAGTTTATTTTCTATGATTTTTTTCGGGATTTATGCATTTGAGATCCCACAAGTAAAAAAAATTATGTCAGTTCCATTTCTAGATGCAAATTTTCTCGACTGTTTTCAGCGCAAAGATACTAC
The DNA here is from genome assembly GCA_029291075.1 of Eudiplozoon nipponicum. Taxonomy (NCBI): domain Eukaryota; kingdom Metazoa; phylum Platyhelminthes; class Monogenea; order Mazocraeidea; family Diplozoidae; genus Eudiplozoon; species Eudiplozoon nipponicum. Next base: position 12,883 of record JAQBSW010009299.1, on the reverse strand, counting down.
TTTTGCCCAATTTCATATATCGTTAATGAAAAATGTCTTTAAGGCATTCAAATAATATATTTCTTATTCAAAATTAAGAATTTAACACAATGACGAACCCATCTGATTACTTTCTACTTCAAGCACTTTAGGTTGAGTCCTAATTGGGTCAGGTAATGAAACAATACAGATTTAGCAAAATTACGTTCAGTTAAAAAAATAAAATTTATGACTAAAAGAAATTAAATGATACAAGAAGGTGTTGATATAAGAAAAAAATTACGAAGTGAATTCAACGTTTTATTATTTAGCAACTATGAATATTGAGCTATTTAATACAAAGATGCATTCAAACCTTATCATACATAAGTTTTAAGACATGGTTACATTTTAGTTTTTGCGGAGAACTAATATACATGCAGTCGTGTATTAGTATTTAGTATCTAGTAAAATACTATTTGAAGTGAGATCAGAAGGATATCTCACAATCAGCATGACCTATAGGTATAATAAAACTCGAAAATATGTTTCTTGCGTACGGAGGGGCGATAATACACCCTATAACCACTATATTTGTTCCAAATATGTGGCACAGTTTATATGAAACCACAATATTCAGCGATTATCTGATCAACTATTATTCATTAAAATTAAGGTATAAATTTGCCAGTTCTTTAGCAATATACCATATCAGATGAGTAGAGAAGTAACTTTAAACAACTTTGACTTATTATCAGGCTTATTTTACAATATCGGTGATATTTTATTTTGTCACATTCTGTGCCTGATGTCGTGAACTGGAAGTTCTTTTATTCATTTACAGTATTCTTCTCATTTCTTTTATGTTATATGATTAACTACTTGTAGTTAATTTCTAGTTGGGCGGTTATGAGTAGTACTCAAAATCATATCACATTAAAATTCAATGTTGAGTATGCTCGGACACAATCACAGGGCACCCGAAGATTAATTATTTGCTAATGCCTACCACTAATTTAGTACATTTAACATATTTCTCGTGTACACCATAACTCACTCGTTAGACATATACTTACTCGGCTTGTCATACCAGATTTACTCTCATCAACGGCCACATAGTATCGCCTATTCCAATCCTCTTCATCACGATTATGTGATACGGCTCCCAAAGTTTCAGACTTACTCCGATTATTTACAATCTGTTTGACTAATTATTACGGGCAACATTTCGTGTAAAATATATTGGTAATTAATTGTCATAATATATCAAATTAGTTGCATAAATAGAGTATGTTTAAACAATGAAACAACAGTTTAATTAAATAATAATCATCGAACAGATCGTCAACAAGTTGCTTATCTGTAATAATAATTGGATCTCCGGTGAATTTGCATTATAAACTAAATTAAAGGTGCAGAAAATACACACTTCTTAGTATAGAATTTGCTAAATTTACCTGTTTCATATCACATTTTACCTAATCCTAGCAAGTATGGCAAAAGGCCAGAACCTGTCATTCAACCCATTGTAGTCGAAATACTGATGTTATTATATATTACGGGAACTTCGAGGCACTAGAACAATGAAATGTGCTGATTAAATCTAATTCATGGGAAACAAGACTAGACACTTATAAAGTATCTCTGTACTGATGTATATTCGGTTTTATTGAAGAAGACTTCAGAAGACTTCTTATGGATTATAAAACTCGGTATCTCAGTCAAAAAGTTATTGGGAAAACTTGTTATTCCCAGCATTTGATTGCAAGCGCCAAGCTACATTCGGGAACATTCGGATTCATGACGTTACGACACTGAATGCGATATACTGCCAATTTTAGAAACCTAGCACATTAATTATTACCGGAGAGTTGTTTAGATTTAAAAAAAATAGCTGAGTATGCTATATAACATAGATTTATCTTTTTAATTCTAAATTTATTATATTCATGACTCGTTTAAATCAAATTTGCGAACACGCACAGGTACAAATAATTCAGACTATCATAAGTTGCACGTGCTGACAGTAAGTTTTCAATTTTATAGACCCGTTTTAATAAAATTAGATTAGTGTTCATCTCAAGCCCACAAAATTGATTCAAAGAATTTTCATCAAACCCGCAAAATAAAAGAAGGCTCATTATCAATTTAGTTGTAAATAATTCTTCTGAACTTGCAGAGTTTGGCTATCAGTTTTCGCCCATCCTCATCTTTAGAAATATTATAAATTTAGACAAAAATCACAAATTTTGACAAACAAATAAAATGCGTAGACCAGTTTCGTCCTTATTGGGAACTTATCATGTACTGGCCAGAATTTGCCACGGACAGTGCTCAAACCTGGGCACGTTTGCTTCGGAATCTGGTGCACTAACCACTGAGCCACCCTGCCGCACACTATACTAAAAACAATCAAGGTCGCAACCTTGATTATAGTAAATGTCAGCAGCGCCCGCGCAACCAATGTTCGTTTCATTAAATAAAATGTGAATTAGAATGAGTTTTCAATCATCTATCAATTTTTGTTGCTTCTTTTTGGCTATTAAGCAGTTAATAAAACTTTGAGTCATTTCTGTTTAAACTGTGATCAAATTTGCTGGGGTGACGAAATTCTTCCAAAGGAATACGAAGTTTATTCCCCGTTTTAAACTATTTTTTACTGCTTATTTTAAGCGCTAGTTATAGTGAATTTGATGGATTAACACCATATAATATATAAATAGTGCTAAATGCCTTGATAACTGAAAAAATAAATCACTTTGAACCTTATGTAACAAATTTAAATCTGGTCCGGTTAAGAAAACCTAGTAATTTTTAAAATACCACAATTTATTGGCTAGTTTTGAGTTATCTTCAAGCACAGGCTTTTAATAGCACTGCACAGGTCGGTACAGTCATCAATTCCTGTTGAAATATCTCATATTACACCATCATTCTATTCATAAATTAAATTTGTTAAATATAAGGAACAGTTCACATAAAAGCGCATAAAATTTCTGCATATTAACCACGAAAGTTCAACAGAAATGGCATATCTAAATGATATATAAAATAGCTATCCCCTATCGACATTGTAGCCATCTGTGCGATCAAGAGTAATTTAGAAATCAATGATAACAAAAACTATAGGAAATATAGACGTACATTAGTTTACATTTCAACACAAGAAAACGAACTATTATATATATACGTTAATGATTTCAAGTTTATCTACATACCCTACTATTATGATTAAGTCAAGCAGAAAGTGCTGTTTCTCTGATCTATTATAACGATGATTATGCCAAGCAATCTATTTTGTCTAACTGCACCGCTAAAGTGTGCATAATAGAAAGTATAAATAATTTGAATATAACACTTCGGCTATAAGGTTATAAAGCTGACGCACGTTTATCTCTATTTATAACAGATATCAAAATAGAAAAATCTGCCCACTGGTAAAATAAAACAAATGCTCATATGGGCCTTATGTGCTCTTCGCATGAAGAAGACAGATTTGTTTATCTCCTTAACTTGACGAATAAATTCACTAATCTGTGTTTTACCTGGAGGTTCGAAATAGCAACACTGTTGATGACTTCCTCTGTTAGTGAAAACAAAATTTTATTAAAAATTATCGAAGCTTATATTGTCAAAAGACTTTATTTTGCCGAATTTGAAGCTTTGTACAAAGACTAACTGGGCTTCTGTTATGCAATACTGATCAATAGCATGGTTTTTAAACGAATGTTAAGCATTCATGGATGGTTGAAAAATGCTTACTTTCTGTCGCCCAGCGTTTGAACCGTGAAGCTGTACGACGCATTTCACCAATAACCGGATTAATATCATCCGTTACAGGATTCGAAATGTTCTGCTGCCTAATAATGGCCCGATTCTAGGTAAATTTGTATAAAAATTTGTTTATATATACATATATAGTATTACTAAATATAAATAGGTTTACGTTAGACAAAGTAAAATATCCGTTGGTCATCATACAATTTTCATAATAAAATGTTAATTTGAGACTGATTAATTTAGGAATTTTTATAACTTATTGTGATTCAGTATGCAGTATTGTAATTACGAGCGAAATAAGCACTCAGTTTGCGCTCAATGATTAAAAACTATAATATATATATATATCATGTACTGTTTAAATATCTGCCATTTAATAACAGACATAGTGTAAACCAATAGGCGTACCGGATCGATATGTTAATTTCAGATTGATTTACACCAGTGCACATACATGATACACATGTTAAAAAATATCATTTGTTTTTAGTATTTCTTATCTGTAAACATGTATCTACTTTTATAGATACTTATTTTACTCATACACAGTATCGAAGGGTTTTAAAGTTGATGGAAATGTTTGTGTCGAAAATACATATTTATAACAATTGGTGACAAACAAACGTGATTTTAATTTTTTATTCAGGTTTTATTCAGCTGTTTACGCTTTATTTTTTTTGCGATTTCAGCATACTTCCTATGACCTGTTTAAATACCAATTGAAGGTAGCAGCGACAGCTGTGCTAGGTCTAACGAGTCTTTAAGTTTATACGAACAATAAAAATAAACATAGTGAGCGTCAAAAACTTTGAACACACCACGAGAAAACGGACAATTAAACACCGGTTAAGCGGTTTGTAAACAATGAATAAATTCTTTCATCGATAAAAAAGATGATATATGTATGCATTGCGAATTGATCCTCGCTAGTCATTTTGCCGTCGTACTCTGATGATGATCATGGAAGATCGAAACGCGTCACTACGTGTGACTGACGGTAGCGTTGCTGTGTTACCTGACCTGCGTTTTGACTAACTCAGCTTTTATTGATCCAGTAGGTTTCTTTTTTTTGTTAAATATTTTGGCTGCTTTTATGAAGCAAGCTTGCTTCATTAGCTTCATTTGTTACACTTGTGAGGATGGGCCGACTGCAGAAGGCTGCCGATAAATACAGCCGAAATATTTTGAAGAAAGAAAACTACTGGAACAATTAAAGCTGCGTTAGTCTAAACGCAAATCAGGTGATTTCAATTAATCCAGTTTCGCAAAAAAACTTTTAATTCAAGCAACGTTTTGCTACGTTGTTCGACAAATGTTTACATACAATAGGATTAGTGTTTAATAAAGGCTCACAATCAATTATTGTTGAAATATTACAAAAGTAGTTGCGATTTCTGTGTTTTTCTTCTTTTATCTCTGCGTGTTAAATAATTTTTTTGCAGTGATTTTTGCAAATTAAGCAAACTCATAAATTTTATGTTGACATTTAATTAAATTCTTTGATATATAGTGCAATCCTTTCCGATGTGAAACGTTAAAATTTTGGCTTAAACCGCGATTTCGGGGTAACCACGCGCCACACTATGTAGGAAAACATTTCTGAATGGATGCGCAGTAGAATAGAAGCCTGATTATAATATAACTTTATAGGAGCAACTGAGCGTATGATGGGCAGGTGGTGATCTGTGTTGGATTTCGGCTATGCTGCTACCGACTTCCATTGGATAACATTCCGAAATCATCCTTCCTGCATAACTTTGAGGATTAATTACGCTGTAATCTAAATCCGAACCTGTTCAAAATATTAGTTTTACCAAAGATGACCAATTTTAAACAGTATTGGTTTTGAAGGGCTTACAAATGTACTAGGCATAGCGTACGTTCTACAAAGTAAATTATATGTTAAATTTGACACAAGACGTGTTTTTCCACTAAAACATCCGCTTTTTGCTTGCTGGCTGCTTATAAATTTGAGATAGCGCTGAGTCCTGAAACCACTTATTGAATAATGTGGGGCTATTGAACGATGTAATCGGCATATACGCATTAAAACAGTTGTAGTTTCAGCTTTGCGTATTCTCGATCGTAGGGCAGCTTTGCAACACATTGACTATACGTGAAATATGTCGGCACAAAAAAGGATATCAAATCCATGACCTTGGATGAAATCTAAATGTTACTAATAAGCAGAATAACAACAATTCCATTTATGACAACATTTTTTAGAAGTCTCCTACACTAATCTAAATAAATATTTGTGTGTAACATATCTCTTAAGGTAATAACATATCTCAATGAATCATATTGTGTATATATATACATATGTAATGTCTTGGAAGACTAACATATATGCATTTATGTTTTATGGATATGTCCAAGAGGTTTTACCGTTTAACCATCTCTTATTGCACAATTAATTGAACTATGGCTTTGGAGGATAATGCAGGGGCCAAATAATGAGTTGTCAGTATAAATAAACGAACATTGGTTGCGCAGGCGATGATAACATTTAGTATAATGAAGGTTACGAACTAGATGTAAAAACCTGACCCATTACGTACATACATCTGTCAGTACAAACTAAGAATTTAATAGTGTAACAAAGGCAATACACAAAGTACACCGGTTTCGTCCTAGTTGGGAACTGATCACTTACTGGGTTGAATTTGCCTCGGACAAGGCTTGAACCCGGGCACGTCTGCTTCGGAATTTGGTGCTCTAACAACTGGACCACCCTGCCGCACACTAAACACAATTTTCAGTGATATATTAACAAATGTAACTCAGTTGGTTTTGTTAGGTAGAGCTGATATGGCATTCATTTTGATCCAAGTTTCCAACTAACCATTCATAATCAGTCATTATTGAAGAGACACCAAACTACATGGGGAAGTGGTATTGAAGTGAACATTTACATAACTAGACGAGCATTGGTTGCGCGGGTTGTATACCACGCATGTTCGATACCTTATAATTCCCCGTCCCAATAACTTTCTACACATATGATAAGATTACCTATAGCGGGAATTTGAGATTACTGCAAGTGTATAACTATAAATAAATAAATAAATATATATATATATATATATATATATATATATATATATATATATATATATATATATATATATATATATATATATATATATATATATATATATATAGATTTTGAGTGGGTGCTTTCATGCGCTCCACGCATATGGATATATAAAGTTTAGTTAAGGAGACCAATTTATTCTTTAAAACCATTAGTGAGCCAAAAATTAAAATATAAATAAAACTGTTTCGAAAAGAGGTTAACACATTTGCTTAAATCCGCTATTGTGAGCATTGTACTGTGAATGTGTCATACGATGCCTGATGATGGAACGGGAATTAACGTTTTGAAGTCACCAGTCAACGAAGATTGGATCGAACCTCATTTTCAGGGGTATGTATGAACCGTTTTGAAGGCTTTCTAAGAAAGAGAAGAATCGGCAGCCAGCCAATAAGAAGTAAAACTCAATGCATACATGAAAATGGAAATAAATAGGATCTTTGCGAAACTGATTGTGCAAATCGACAAACCACGAACGCAAATAGCGGAGATTCAACATTTAAGGCTCGCACTGCGCAACCAATCAAAATATAATATATAAATTGCCTTTTAAAATGGCGTTTCTCCGTACATACCAGTTAATTTATAATTGGTTAGTTTTTCAATTTTCCCAGAGCGGGATACTTTCAATTACCTTTTTTCGTTGACGCTTTAATTTTTTAAGCATTTCCACCTCGCGCTGAGCGCGCTCTCTTGCTAGCCGACATTGCAGTGCCTCGGCGCGTTTTTTGCGGCGTTCCTGGCGCGCGATTTCAGAAGCCAGTGCTGCTTTCTTGCGTGCCTTTGCAAGACATCTGGCCAGCTTCAAATCATGCTTGACTGGTTCTGCGTCAAGGCGCAAGCCTAGACGAGCCAAACCCGCCAATCTATGCAATAACTCAGTTTGAGCCGGTGGCAGCTTAGGCATAGCATCAGCATTTGCTTTGCTAACTTCTTCAGGCGGGGTGTCTACTTCGTCTGCAGCCAGATCTTTCGTCTGTACAAGTTGTTTACATTGTAATGTGGTTGGTCTCACAACTGGTTATGTAAGTACATAATACACAAAATCTCAAATCAATAAACAAAGTAGAATTAAGTGCAGATTTCAAAATTTTATTTTAAGACATATTATCAGCCATCATAGTAATCTCGAAGGGAGGTATTGACGTCACACCTATTCTTGGTAAAAAATAAAAATCTTATGAAATGTTCAATGTGATTATTCCAGGATAATATAACTTCATTTTTAATAGGTTAATCCATGGAAAACGAACGGACTGTTAATGTGGTCTTCACACGTCCTTTTGTTTAATAATCATACCGCGCAGTGGATATTATCCTAAAAATATGCACAATAAATGTGAAAAAATCTAATAATTTAACCAGAAATAACTACATTTTTACCTTGATTGATAATTATAAGTAGTACTACATTGAATTTGTTTATACGAAGAGGAAAGTACGCACTAATGTACTTTATTGGAATTATCTAAATAGAGTAAAAGATGGCATTTCATCAATCATGGATTCGACTTTATTATGAAGTTTGTTTAATGTAGCTAAGACGGTCAACTGATTTTGAACTCCAACTATCTTATTTCAAACGCATACTGGTACACCCACAGTCCATTAAAGAAACTTCAATCTAAGTGTCACATTATTGATGCAGTTCGGATGAAGAACACCGCTATAAATGCCACTGTTTGCCAATTTTAATTTTGAATAAACTATTTACTTCATTGTATTGTAATTTATAAAAACAATAGCTCTATAAGTTAGATTGCCTGAAAAATTATTCAATAAAACAAGAGCCAAACTACGCGTAGTGGTGCGTCCACACATAGCCAAAATTTACATTCTTTTATAAATTACGTATGCAACTTATTTCATTTCAAAAGTGTTCTCCACAACTATTTTTTTGAGTTTGAAATTATTTTAGACTCATATTTAACCATCGTTCTTTTGAACCGGGAGGACGCTTTGTGACAAGTTTACAAACGTTCAGAAGGCTATAGTGGTCAATTTGCAATTGATATATTGCATTCGTTTTTTTGTAAATATTAACATCTGCTTTATATAGGCCTATCGATAAGTCCCTGTATTTTAATTAATTCATAAATAATTTTGGGTAGCTTGTTCCATTCAAATAGTAAATTTACATATACTATCAATTAGTTAGATTCAGCTTCACAGCAACTTCTGTTTATATCTCATTGTTGCCTTGTTAAATCTGTAAAAATAACTATTCGATAATACCGTTGTGTTGCGCATCGCTAGCTTTTGAAATTAAAATTTCACGCAAAAATGCTTAAAGTATTTATTTTCCAAAGAGATGAAAATTCGCTGCAATAATGAATTTTTTGTTCAGTACATGTCTAATTTAGAAAAACGAGGAAACAATTTACAAAATACAATAAAGATTTGGCATTCCCAAGTAAATGGATTATAACCTTACATTCTGCTGTAATAATCTATGAACAGTAAACATTAATTGATTACGAGGGTTGTGATAAAAATTTTCTAAGTAAAGCTTGCGAGCTTGAAGAAAACAGCAATCTTATTGTATTTAACCAGGTCATTCAACAGCATAGCAAAACTACCGCCAATCGCACGCACTGACGCGTTTCGACCTTCAATGATCATCATCAGAGTACGACGGCAAACTGACTAACGAGGATCAAACCGCATTGCATGTATATGGAAAGCAAAATTAGATATGCGGCTTTCACCTCTAGTAGTCTCGCATAAATTGTACTTGACAGGAAATGTCCGCTGTACAGTTTCTATGCTGTGACGAACATCAATTGTTTGCTTCTTTCACTGTAAACACGCACACAAATACACACACACACACACACATATATATATATATATATATATATATATATAAAGGCAGTACAATCAAACATCAGTTTACTGCGCGTGCGTTGTTAAAATTCTTTAAAACAAACTTGCGAGCCTGAAGTTAACGACGACTGGTTAAATACAATGGGATTAGTGTTTACTTCAAGCTCGCAAACTTGATTTAAAGAATTTTTACCACCACTGCACAACTAATGCTTTAAATTGTATTGTTTATATATATATATATATATATATATATATATCATCATCATTTCCAGCCACACAAAAGTCAAGTGACTAATGTTTCACTGCCATATAACCATAAGGAGTGAAAAAAAGTATATAAGTGAATTTAGATAAATTATTATTGAGATTTACGAGAGAGGGAGAGGGGTAGAGAGAGAAGGAAAACCTTGCTACTATGAGTAAATTTATCAGGATAACTCACAGAAATGAGGCAAACTAAACCTCTCCACAACACCATTATGGCCAAGTTAGCATTCGGGCAAGGCGACATCAGCAACACAGCTTCCTTGCGGATTTCACCGTATCACGTCATAAACAAACCGAACCTCGCAGCTAACTTTGCCCTACTAAGAAAAGAAAGTTACGAAGATGATTCTACTATACATCTGCAACAAGATCGCCACTGAGCTCGATTCGCTGCCATATCGCTAAGGGTTTCTAACCAAGAACTGTGATGTGCACGAGGACCCCATCCCGGCAGACGAGTGGATCCTATACTACCCAATTTGGATGTAAGTGACTTTAATTGTTTCTGCCATGTCAAAATCTGCCCACCTTGTTTCTTACGCCAATTTGGTGCTGGATGAGAGAACAGAGCTCTATTGGGCAATCGGAATGAGGGCATACGCAAAACGTGACCGAGCCAACGAAGTTGATGGAGCCTTATTTGCTTTTCTAAAGACGAGCACTTATTGTCAGATCCAAAAATACGTCTACGGATGTCAACGTTAGTTATTCGTTGTTGGTAACCAACATGTGCTATACTTCTCAAACAACGATGATCGAATGCCTGTAAGCGTCTCAGATCATCAACTCTAAGAGGCCAAGTTTCACTAGCGTATAGTAAGACTGCGCGTACAGATGCATTGTAAACACGACCTTTAAGGCAAAGTGAAATATTCGCGTTTCTCCATAAATGACGAAGGTTCGAGAAAGCTACTCTAGCTTTCGCGATCCGTATTCTCACCTCGTCGGACATATTGCCTACGTTATTGATAGAGCTCCCAAGATATGTAAACCTGTCGACTATGTCAAGATCTTCATTCTGCAGTCGCAACGTTGGAGTGAGTGGTGGGTGATCCTGTAACAGTATCTTACATTTAGAGGGTGCGAATTTCATACCGAAAGACGGAACAACGTTTGCTAATCTATTTAAGGTGGTCTGGGCAGCATGCTGATTGTCGAATAATAGTACGATATCGTCCGCATAGTCAAGATCGACTAGTTTATCTCCCGGGAGAACTTCAACTCCAGCGTCCTGAATGTGTGAGAGAGTGTTGTTCATAATAGCATCGATTACAAAATTAAACAAAAATGGGGAAAGTGGACAACCTTGACGAACACCACTGCTGGTTGTAAAGTTATGCGTTAATTCGTTGTAGACCTTAACGCGACCAGAAGTATTTGTGTAGAGAGCTCGTATAATATTAACAAATTTAGTGGGCACACCGCTTTTCGACAAGATATGGAATAAAACATTGCGATCCACCGAATCAAATGCACCCTTGAAGTCTAGAAAGACGACTATTGTGGGACGGTGATATAAATGTCTCTGTTCGAGAACTTGCCTTAACGTAAAAATATTATCTATACAACCTCGTCCTGCGCGGAATCCGGCCTGTTCTTCTCTTGTTTGTGATTCACGTGAAGCGCTAAGACGACGTAGGATAATCGAAGCAAATAACCTTGATACGACCGGAGTCAAACTTATACCACGATGGTTATCGCACGAATTACGATTGCCTTTTTTGAAGATGGGAATGATGGTCGACTCATTCCAGTCAAGTGGTACGGTTTCCTCATTCCATATAGTATGAAAAAGTTTGGTCAACGCTCCTGAAATTATATCGCCACCATCCTTAAACAATCCCGGAAGCAGATCATCGGGGCCGGCGGCTTTGCGGCGCTTAAGAGATAGGATTGCATCGCGTACTTCTAACTCGGATGGTTCTTCGGGACTAACATTCCACACTGTTGATGCAGACATGCTTTCGGGAAGCGGAACTGACGCGGGTGGCCAAGAAAATTGATCTCTAAAGTGTTCAGCCCACCTGTCAAGACGACTTATTTTATCGGTTATTAATTCGTTGTTACTATCATTTATAGTTTCGCTAACTTTTAACTTTCTCGGACCTGTTGTGCGTATAAGTTGGAACAAACAGCGACTGTTACCTGACGCGAAAGCTAATTCCATTTCTTCAGCCTTTCTGCTCCAAAAGTTTTCGAGATCGCCTTTTAGACTGCGTTTAAGTTGGCGTCTTATATTGCGACGGGTATTATTATGAGTCGAGCCAGGTGGAATTTGGCGCCTTATTTCGAGTATCTCCATAGATTTTACAGAGAGCCAGTGATTATTTCTACGGGGGCCTGCTATGCCACATACAGTAGTACCTGCATTGTGCATAGTGGAACTTATCTTGGACCAAAGTATATTCGGATTTTCGCTATTCAGACCAGTTAGATTAGCCTTAAGAATATTTTCATAGTTTTGTCGGATGGACGGTTGTTCGAGTTTGCCTACATCAATTTGAGGTTTATTCTTAATTATTTTCCCGGAAAATTTTAGAGCAAATCTACAACGGATAAGTGCATGGTCGGAGTCGACATAAGTGTTCCAAAAAGAGCGACAATCCTGGATGCAACCACGCCATCTATAACTAATTGCTACATGATCTATTTGAGTCCACCGTTGTCCGGGTGCTGGAGGACGCCATGTAGCACAACGTTTAACACTACGTCTGAAATTTGTACTACTTAAATATAGTCTATGTTCAGCGCAGCTATCCAAAAGCCGTTCACCATTATCATTGCGAGTCGAGCTTAGAGTGTATCTTCCACCTAAATGAAATTCTGTGTTGCTTAAGCGACCAACTTGAGCATTCATGTCACCCATAACCAGGACTATATCCGAACTTCGTGCTTTACTTAGTAAGGAGCTTAATTCGGAGTAAAAAGCGTCCTTGCTTTCTTCTGTGCTGC
>JAQBSW010009298.1:0-29577 GCA_029291075.1 Eudiplozoon nipponicum | reverse complement strand
GCTGCCTTTGGTTTATCCTTCTGGTCACAACTGAACTAATTTGTTACTAGGTTCGCAAAACCTAATAGATACTTGCATATATATTAGTTCTTCGCAACAAACAGTATTTAACTGTAATATATTGAATTGAATGATGTCATGCTTACCGCTAAATGTGATAACTGATATCGATGAAGGCCAGAGTGTATGGTTTAACTGGAGTAACAGGTGTTCGGAAATTGTTGTAATTCTCAATTTGGGTGAACTTTAGCATAAATTTATATCTATCAGGTTGGTATCATGTACCGACTCAGAAACCATAGTTTTAGTATCCGGTACTCATCGATTTCAAAAAAGGTATCAGTTACTAACACAATTGCCATAGTGTTAGTATCCCTTACAGACTCGGTATATATATTATATAGTGTGAGTTAGCATTGAAGTCGCATTGTCGTTGACTTTAGATGACGTTAGCTTCACTATCACAGGTTTACACATTCGTCTACGAGATTGTACCGTCCTATTATTCCACATTCTTCTACCAAATATATAGTGGTTGATGGGCGTAATACCGGCTCCTACTGATGAGTCGCCAGTAAGCACGAAACGAATGTGCATGAGATTAGACTTTCCGTTCATGTTGCCTTTGGTTTATCCTTCTGGTCACAACTGAACTAATTTGTTACTAGGTTCGCAAAACCTAATACATACTTGCATATATATTAGTTCTTCGCAACAAACAGTATTTAACTGTAATATAGAGATATGCTTGTTTAGAATCTGATCTCGTATCAAGCATCTACATCAAATATGTTTCTGTAAATTATAGCTTCGTAATCATTTGATGCACATTATTTTTAACTATTGCTTTTTTGTTCATATTAATCGAAGTTTTTATGGCGAGGTTTTGCATTGATGTTTTACATTTAGCAAAATTATTCTTTGACATATAAGCGTTGCATTAGTAATTGGGTGTAGAAATCTCAATACGGATTATTTCCCTAACGCAAGTTGCTTGAAAATACTATATTTTTACAAAATTTAAAAAGCAACGTCTTCCTTTGAGTTTATATTACTCCCAAGTATTTTTTTCCTAGCACTATCTCTTACTATGCTCCTGAATTCGTTTTATCTAAGAATAGTAAACTTTCAGGTTGAGCGGTTAATATATAAATGTAAGGGCAAGGAAGAGGGAGAGAGAAAGAGAGTAAGAAATGAAAAAAATTGTCCTTCTTTATGATATTTTGCATTCTTCTTTAATCTAAAGGAACAAAATCTGTTCTTATTGAAAGACAATGAAATCCAGTCGTTAGATACTGTTTGTTGCGGAGAACTGCAATGCAATTATATTTTAGGTGTTGCGCACCTAGTAAAAAAATATTTCAAAAATGACCACAAGGATAGACCAAAGTCAGCATGAACAGAAGCTATAATCTCATGTGCACATTCGTTTCATACTTACTGGCGACTCATCAGTAGAAGCCGATACTTCGCCCTACACTGACTAAATACTTTGGCAAGGCATGTGGGACGATTGGACGGTACAATCTCCTATATGAACGTATAACCATGCAGTAGTAGAGCTAACTTCATACAAAGTCTTCGACAATGCGACTTCAATACCAACTCACTATATATAAGATATACCGAGCCTGTAAATGGTAGCAACAATTTGGCTGGTATGTGTTAGTATCTGATACCAACACTATGGTTGTCGAATAGGTACATGATACCAACACAAGGGATGTCAATGTATGTTAAAATTCACCAAAATTAATAATTACAACTAATTTTGAACACATGCTACATCAGCAAAGCCTTAAACCCCGGTCTTGATTGATATCAGCGATCGCTTTTCGCGATAATCATGACACCATTCAAAGCACTAAATGAATTTTCACATTGGATTATACTTTCCGTTAATGCTCACTCTGGTTTATCCTTCTGATCATATTTAAACGAATTTGTTACTAAGTGGGCAACACGATATATAAGCCTTCCCTTCCTGAATATATTTCTGTATAATTTATGATAAATTCTATTTAACTAGACATCCAAAATGGTAATTCACCTGATGACTTCCTTTTAAGAATAATTTAAGGTTCGCTCATACGATTCGTGATAATAAGGAAATTAACTAATTCATTTTCATTCTGGTTCATGGTAGATAATATGCCATTTAGGAAACATGGATACACTTTTGGCTTCACCGGTGTCTTATAAACAAGTTTATTTTTCAAATAATGCACAACTGAACTAATTTGTTACTAGGTTCGCAACACCTAATACATACTTGCATATATATTAGCTCTTCACAACAAACAGTATTTAACTGTAATATATTGAATTGAATGATGTCATGCTTACCGCGAAATGTGATAACTGATATCGATCAAGGCCAGAGTGTTTTGTTTAACTGGAGTAACAGGTGTTCGGAAATTGTTGTAATTCTCAATTTGGGTGAACTTTAGCACGAATTGATATCCATCAGTTTGGTATCATGTACCGACTCGGAAACCATAGTGTTAGTATCCGGTACTCATCGATTTCAAAAAAGGTATCAGTTACTAACACAATGGCCATAGTGTTAGTATCCTTACAGACTCGGTATATATATTATATAGTGTGAGTTAGCATTGAAGTCGTATTGTCTTTGACTTTAGATTATGTTAGTTTCACTATTACAGGTTTACATATTCGTCTAGGAGATTGTACCGTCCTATTATTCCACATTCTTCTACCAAATATATAGTGGTTAAACGGCGTAATACCGGCTCCTACTGATGAGTCGCCAGTAAGCACGAAACGAATGTGCATGAGATTATACTTTCCGTTCATGCTGCCTTTGGTTTATTCTTCTAGTCACAACTGAACTAATTTGTTACTAGGTTCGCAACACCTAATACATACTTGCATATATATTAGTTATCCGCAACAAACAGTATTTAACTCTAATATAATGCATAAAGTTGTTTGCCATTGGGACCGACGAATGTTGTCCCATTAGGACACATCTAATTTTTAAAAAAATGTTTAAATGTAAAATAATTAGAGAGCGTATACACGCACACACACTATCTCCATAATATGTCTTTATCTTGCTTCCTTCTAGTATTAACGAGTGATCAAGTAAAAAAATGTCGAAAAAAATCCAGGGCTTCATTTACCGTTATATTTGTGTACATCGATATTATATCTAAGCTCACTAAACTATCATTGTTATCTAGTACAATTTTATCAACAATTTCAACCAACTGATAAGAACACATCAATGTGTGGTCTAAAAAATAGGTTTTTTTATTCTATGACACCGAAACATAGAAACTTTATATGTTGCGGAGTGTTAGACATTTACAATAATTCTTAATGGATTACCAGGCTTATGCACTTTAACCAAAACATACACGCTGTGTGCAACTTTATCTCTTTATACGATTGTGTTATTTTGTGCCTAATCCAATTCGTCACTAGCAATCATATTATTGATTAATAATTTTACTTGCCCTTGTAACATATCAGTTGAGTTTTATTGTTATTTTATTGTATATTTCAGTATTACCTAACTGTTCAAAAACATTTTATACTTATAATCGGATTAACTCATGAGAACCCTAGCTCATCCGTTATTCGCTTATAGACATATCACATTATACCATATTATCCCGTTTCTAAGACTTTAAATTTCATAAATGGGCTTAAATTTATCCTCTTGGTGTGTTAAAACCATTAAGGCATTTTTCTAATTCAAATTCCCCCGTATCCTTGTCTGAAAGAAGTTGCGCTCATTTGATAGCCATTGTAATGACCTCATTTATAAGCAACCTTTCATTTGAAATAGCTATGTTCAAACCACAGTTTGGCAGTTAAACTTAATTTACCTCAAGATTTGATGTTGATAGATTATCTATCCGGTTCGCTACGATTAAATTTTCACTGCCTTGGGAAAGTCTATAAATTCTCAAATCGACTAGTTTTCTATCAAGTCTAATTTTGTCCTTTTGGATTTCTCTATTACGGACTTTTTCAGTACACCTTATATACGTTTAAAATCATCTGTGTACGGAAGAGAAAGTAACATCGACCTTAATTTAGTTATTCTCGTGAATAATTAAAAATTTACGTTTATTAAAATCACGAACCAAGGTGTTCACAATATTTGCACAACGGTCATACTTAAGGGACATTGCATACGCATTTCGATTAAAGTTTTATTTAATACGAAAACATTTAGGAATGAGAAAATGAGATATTTGTCACTTGCCTTACAAGTTGCAACTTTACTTTATCTTTTATACAAGTTCTGTAATTCCATGTTAAACATTACTTAAAAGAATGCAAAATTGCGAAACTGGATTCATCAAAATTACCTGATCTGTGTTGCAACTAACGCAGGCTGAATACCAGTTATTTCGGTAGCCTTCGGCGGCTATCGTCGTCAGTTCGCCCATCATAATCTAACGTTGTTTAAAGGTAATGCTTAATGGAAACGGTGAATTTGTCCACTTTGAGTATATTATTCATCGCGTCTAGTCATCTTAACTGCCACGTTAGTGGCTGTTGGATTTCGAAAGATTTTGCTCCAAATGTTATTTTCGTCCCCACTGACTTCGTTTTGATTTGAGCTGCTTGACAGTTACAAGGTTTTATAAAGGGGTGGGGGGGGGCATTCACAGAATTTATTATATATGTTTATGACAAAGGAGTCGATTAGGTTGCTGCTTCAAATCTTTGACTTTAACTGACCAATTGAGTAAAAATATATCATATAAGTGAATGTTTCATAGTTGCAAATGTATTTATTCATCTACATTTGTGCTCCATTTTGATGCGGATTAGTTTTTACAAATTCCACAAAAATATCATCTGTCGGCTATTTAGTAAATTAAATAGGCCGGTGTTTAAAACAAATAATTTTATATTATTCTACAGGTAGCCTAATTTATCTAAATGTTTTTGGATAAATATAAATACATTAAAAGAGTTTTCCACATGTCAAATGAAGAAAAATTGATTACTTTGATGTGACACGCAGTGGCAATTAAATATACGTTTTGGTTAAAGAGAACTAGGTTACGCATTTAAGTGATTGCTTAACTTTGTTTTCTAGGTTCTCCTATTTGCACGTGTTAACACACCATTTTGATTTTGTTACCATGACATTATCGATTTTTTCCGACGTGCTGTATTGTTTGCACTGGCGTGAAATTAACCGCGCCCTATTGTGCTCAGGTTACAAAGTCGACAGCAAATACACTATTTAATTAATTAAATGCCATATAAGCGCAGACAATATTGCAGAACAAAGAAGTTTTATTTTCGCATTGAAATTTGGCAGCCCATATTAACTATTTTTAAAAACCGAAAAACATTCTAGTCGCAAAATTTCTCGCCTAAAGATATATATTTCGATAATTACCATTAGAACAATATATTTTTAGTAAATCACCAACTATATAATTTAAGTGTAATTTTATTTGGTTAAAAGGGTAATTTAAAAAATCATCCGATTATTTTGTAAATGATAAACGTAAAATTAATTTATCCTGTTTTGGCTATTATCGATTTAAATTTGAATGGGTGATTGAGTAATTTTCAGTTTGTATAATATTTTATGGCTTCAGTTTCATGAGTTTTTTTAGACAACTCAAGCTCAGAAATTCAAGCATGTGTGGATGTGTGCCTGAGAATAAATAAAAAATTCATGTATTTTGGCTGGTTTGGTACTAGAGGATATGTGTTTATGTCATGCTAACAAACTTGATTTAATAAATTGTTGTCAACACCCGCGCAATCGATGATTATTCAATTATATAAGCTATGAAAATTTCGCGAATGCTGCGAACGTTCATGTTTGTGATTGTACAGAAATTGCGCGGTCGACATGCATGCGAGACTACAAGAGGTGGCACCCGCATATTTGGTCTTCCATAAACTGCTAATGAATTACTATTTGGTACTCGTTTGTCTGTTTGGTGTTGTGCTCTGATAATGATGATAGAAAAATGCACGCATCAGTCTGTCCGACCGACGGTAATTTGGCAATAGTGCGACAGGACAGATATAAATGTAGTTGTCCTTTATTTAACCGGGCAAACTCGATCTAAAGAACTGTTGACACCATCTGCATATTCAGTGCTTTTTAATCTTATAAATCTGGAGAAAGCTGCAACAAAGTTAATGTCCTTGGCTGGACAGAAGTTGTGAAAACAACATTTACTATCAAGTGCAGTGTACGTGAGACTACCAAAGGTGAGAGCCGCATATCTTTACTATGCATTCATTCTGTTATTGTATTTAAATCCGAGTTGCTGAGCTTTATTTAAATAAGTTGTATCACCACTCACGCAATGATTGATTTTTTAAAGTTACCCATTTACTTATTTATTATATACATACATTTGTCAATTTAAAATAAGCATCGCTTAGTGAAGAAAAGGCAATTCATCCTCGTTGCCGTCGCAATCGGATAATCACCATAATGCATTATATCGTCCGATTGACAGTAGTATTGCTTCTGTTCGAATGGATCGATACAAACGGAATTGTGCTTACTTAATTCTCGCTAGCTTAACTTAAAAATCTGTTGTCCCCAACCGGCGCTATCAATCATTGCTTAATTTATTACTTGTTTCATGAGGAGAAAGCTGCAAAAATTCTTGTCTGTGACTGCACTGAAATTGTGCAGCCGACATTGCCAGTCAAGTAAACTTTGTGCATGTCTGATTTTCTGTAAATTATTTATGAATTGCAGTTTGATCCTCGTTAGTCAGTCTGCCGTCGTACTCTGATGATGGTCGTGGAAGATTTAAGGACGTCAGTGTGTCCGATCCAAGATAGTTTATCTCTTGTGCATCTAGTTTTATGCTGTTGTATTGGTGTTTCTTTGAATTTCACAAACTTAAATAACTGAGCTTTTATCACTGTCAGCGCGATCAAGGTTTGTCCAATTGTATATCGTATGTAAATATGGTAGATGATACAGGAAATTTGTGTTAGTGACAGCGTAGAAATCGTGCAGGTGAGATTTCTAGTCAAGTAAAATGTATGCGAGACTTCTAAATGTGATAACCATATATCTCACTCTACATGACTTATGTATGAACTGCGGTTTGGTCCTCGTTTTCAGTCTGCTTTGTGATCCGTTTATAACCATGGAAGGTTTAAATGTATCAATAGGACAGACTGGCAGTTCTTTTGCCATTAGGTACAATTTCTATGCAGTCACGAACATTAACTTTTTTCATCTTTCGATACATATATATTCAGGTATTAGAACTGAACAATAATGATTGCGCGTGTGGTGGTAACAATTCTTTAAATCAACTTTGTGAGATTGGAGTACACACAAATCCCATTGTATTTAATCGATCGTCGAATAATGTAGCGAAACTGCCGTCTATCACACGTACTGAAGCGTTTTGACCTTCCATATTCATCATCAGACAACGATGGCAATCTGACTAGCAATAATCAAATTGAAATCCATATATATGAAAAGCAGACTAATTATGCGACTCTCACCTCTAGTAGTCTTGCATACATTGTACTTGACTGGAAATATCGGCTGCACAATTTCTATGCAATCACGAACATTAAATTTTGCAGCTTTCGCCACAATGGGAGTGGCGTTTACTTCAAGCTCGCAAACTTGATTTAAAAGTTGCTAGCACCACCAGTGCAATCAATGATTGTTCGATTGTAATATATATATATATATATATATATATATATATATATATATAGTTTATACAATCGAACAATCATTGATTTACACTAATTATTCTTCTTCTTTAAATCAGCTTTTCAGCTTGAAGTAAACTTTCCACTAATAATGTTCTGATCGTCGAGCAACATAGCAAAAACTACCGCAATATCGATATTCTTTTAATTTCTATAACTTATGTCAATTTTTCGAAAGCTGAAAAAACCTTCGTGTGCATGACTTTATAAATCTAGTGCAGCAGATTTTTCGAATTACGCGCAATTTATTGGAGACTATTAGAGTTGACAATCCAGTATATCATTTTCCATAACTTTTATACGAAATGCCATTTGCTTCTCGTTATGCAACTTGGCTTTTTCTCTGTGGATGAACATGGAAGATTGAAACTCGTCAGTTCGTCCGACCTAAGATAATTTAGTTATTGTGAAACTGATCATATACAATGGTGTTGTATATTTGAGCTATTTGTTCATCAACGGGTTACCTTTGGGATATTTTTTCGCCTGTTTGGCTATTTCATACACGATTCTGTTCTCAAACACGTTTTTACATTGATCGTGACTTTTGCAAAAAATATTCTTTAGATATTAACGCTTATTGCATGGATTTTAGTAATAATCTCTTTACTAGCAGTGCCCAGATTATGCTGTGTCTAACAGCTTCTAATATATTTTGTTGTCACCCCAGTTACATGTTGGATAATGCTAATCCAACAGATGTGTGGATTTAGCCTAATACAATAATATCATCGCTGTGGTGGTCGTTCGTGGCTGACGACTACAATATAACTGTTGGGGAGGTTCCAATATTCTTTTGGAGTATTTCTTGTTTGAGATAAATATCTTCGGATATAAATAATATTTCTCACGACTTTGCTTAATGTAAAATGGATAAGTTTGTGAGGTTGTTTGCGTGTGTGTTATCGGGGAGAATTCGAAATCGATCATTGGTATCCAGCGTCACGATTGTTTGTGCACTGAAAGTAATTTTAACCGTGACCTAAAGAAAATTCGCTTTTTCTATTCGGCTTTACCGACGCGCTATCACTGAGACTGGACGGTCACCTCTTCACGGTAAACAAATAAATTATATTTGTTGGTTTCATCTGTAACGAATTGTTTGCGCTCTGATGCTTTGTTCTATAAACGCTTCCAGGAATTTTCTCATTGGAAAATTCCTCTTGTTGCTTTAATCTTCATTGAGAAATTTATTCGGAGCAGATCTTCCTAACTTGGCTTAAGAGGTTGTTTATTAATTTACTCTTGTGGTGTATTGGAACACTTTGGTTTAATGAATCGAATTTCCGGCAAACATAGATTTATTGGTAAAACATCGTTTTGGTATAGCGTCTCTGAAATGAACAATAATAGCTCGTCTCTATAACTTATTTCGAATGTACCTTAATCAATCATATTTTTCATGCTCGTTTGCTAAACGTGGTGCATGTATACACAAGTTAAGGGAGACACGATTAATATTATCATGAATACACAATTGATCTTTCGGAGATATTAAGATTGAAATAAAAAATTAAACGCTTTTGTTAGCGCTCAAATGAGATCATTCAGGCAAATTATGCTTGAGAGAAAATTTTCCATTTATAAACCATCAATCAGTCGGAATAATTGCATATTAGTCAAATTGTATTGTGAAGCCAAGTCTTTCGATTGTAAACGTTTGAATCTCATTCAACACACATAGAAGCATGAAACTAAATATCAATGATCAATTACCAACTAAATCCAAATTCTTCGCAGTTCATCAATTTGAATTTATTTGCGGTAGCCCATATACAAGCATACGGATATTTAATTTATCAGCCGAATACAACAAAATTTACCGCCAAAATCAAAAATTCGCTATTTTGGCATACTTTTAAAAAAACAGACACAGCCAACTTTAAAAATGCATACATTTTAAATAGAGCAGATTCGGAAATTTCTTTATTCACATATGAAAGCCTTTGTCTCAAACACCAAGCTGTACCTCCACGATATTTTATTCGAACGAAAACTTGTCACGCTCAATAGCAATAGTGTTTTAATATCCACCCGATCTCGTACATGCATTGGATCATACTTTTCAACACTTCAACATGACTGACTAAAATTTAACTTAGAGGTGGTGAGGGGACACCACTTGTACCAAATTCCCGAGAAACTCCATGAAATCAATGGAGCCGGCTTATCTTCCAAAAGGAGTCAGCCGCAGTAAAGTAAAAAAAAGTAAGCTACACACACGACAGTTTTGATACCAGTAGCATCACTCGCAAATGGACAGCTAGAAAAGTGAGTATTACCTCAAACTAAGCGCCATGTGCTTTTACAGGAAGGCAAATTTGCA
The DNA here is from genome assembly GCA_029291075.1 of Eudiplozoon nipponicum. Taxonomy (NCBI): domain Eukaryota; kingdom Metazoa; phylum Platyhelminthes; class Monogenea; order Mazocraeidea; family Diplozoidae; genus Eudiplozoon; species Eudiplozoon nipponicum. The sequence continues at coordinate 19,532 of JAQBSW010009298.1, read as the reverse complement.
AAAGTCGAATTCATGTGACATGATAGAAATCACACGAGTAAGACTTTCATGTTTATCAATAGTGAAAATGTGAATCTTGATAAACGCAATAAACAGTTCTGATGCGCCATTTCTCACATTCAGACAAATTTGCATGTCAAAATGTAATTAACAACAAAAACTCATACTATTGCTTCAAATAAATATTAATAAAACTCAAAAAAGAATGGCACGTACTTAAATGCAAACCGTTGATAGTCATAAGTGACGTAATACAGTTGTGTTGCTACATGTGCGCGGGATAGATTAATCTATTCATTCTTTTGTAATGTGAGCTTTGATAAAATTCATTGTACCCTTACTATGTGCAAAAACAAAAAGAAATTTTATCAGATACAAGAAATGATTCTTTCTCATTATCTCCTCAAGTATCTACTAATGAACATATCTTTATTTATAAATTGGAAGGCAAAATAAGATAGAAATATGTAAACTTAGAAGAGTTTTAAAAAAGTAAACCAATCAATTGCGTGCGTCACATCCAGTTCAAACTCAATGCCTGAACATGCTTTTTCTGCTTGCATAAATCGAGCTGTAATTTGATTATCTATAAGACTTCGTATGTGACTAGCTTCCCTTTGTTATTGCATATAGTAATTATTTTGAATGCTACGTCTGGAGAACATACCTGTGATGTTTCGACGATGTGTTGCGCAATTACAGAAGTGTATTCACAATTTGATTTAAAACAAGCGGTTAAGTTACCATGTTTTCTCATTTGAGCAATTAACCGTCTGGTCGATCGGGCTACGTAAGTTGATCGACAACTTGCGCATGTATATTGGTAAATAATATTTGATGTCGACATTAACGACTGTTTCTCTTTGATTTCTGGTAAGGGCAAGTGTGTTACCCTAAATTGCACTCGTAGTTTAGCTGCATTAAATGTTGCATTAAATGCTGCTTCAACTTTCTTTTGTGCCATTCGGGAAACTGCATCCCTCTTAAACAGGATGTTTAGGTAGACTGTTTTCTTTTCTGGTCCGTAATACGTCTTTTTCTGTTAAATTCCCCTTTTAATAATTGATTCACTTAATTGTCTGGGTTAGCCATTAGACATTAAATTGTTAATTGCTTTATTATATTCATTTTCTCTAGAATCTTGACTAACCAACCTGTCAATTCTTGAAAAGCAACCACGAACTGTTGATAATTTATATTGAAATGGTACAAAACTGCAGTAATGCAGTTTGAATGCAGTTTTAATAATTGATTCACTTAATTGTCTGGGTTAGCCATTAGACATTAAATTGTTAATTGCTTTATTATATTCATTTTCTCTAGAATCTTGACTAACAAACCTGTCAATTCTTGAAAAGCAACCACGAACTGTTGATAATTTATATTGAAATGGTACAAAACTGCAGTAATGCAAATACTGTGCAGACCATGTTGGTTTATGGTAAATTGTTCTGTTTAATTTACCATTAGTTTGATTCTTTAATAGTACATCTAGGAAAAGCAAAGAGAAACTGCCGTTAATGTCGTCATCAAATATTATTTACCAATGTACATGCGGAAGTTGTAGATCAACGTACGTAGGTCGATTGACCAGACGGTTAATTACTCGAATGAGAGAACATTGTAACTTAAACGCCTGTTTTAAATCAAATGGTGAATACACGTCTGCTATTGCGCAACACATCATCGAAACATCGCACGTATGTTCTCCAGACGTAGCATTCAAAGTAATTACTAAATGCAATAACAAAAGGGAGCTAGCCACATACGAAGCCTTATGGGTAAACAAATTGCAGCCGGATTTATGTAAGCAGAAAAAGAATTTTCAGACATTGAACTTAAACTGGAGGTGACGCACACAATTTATTGTTTTCCTTTTTTTACACTCTATTTTTACATATTTGTATCTTGTTTTGCCTTCCAATTTAGATATACAGATATGTTTATTAGTAGATACTTGAGGAGATAATGAGAAAGAAGCTTTTCTTGTATCAGATAACATTTGTTTTTGTTTTTGCACATGGTAAGGGTACAATGAATTTTGTTAAAGCTAGAATTTCAAAACAATCATTCAGAAAACCAGATGAACTAGTGACGTTAAAGTGTAGAGCGCAAAGAAAGTTATTTTAAAAAGAACATTATTATCAGGGTATTAAGCAATTAAGGTTCCCTGGTGATTTGATGCGCACTTTATGAAAGTCCAAACTACGCGTCAATCTAAGATATCTTACAAGGTTTGCGTTGTCCAAAATTTAGCAGTTAAAGGAAGATGAAGCAGTGATACATGCAAGAATCGGTTGTTTATTTTGTGTATTGGATGAACTAAGTCCTTTTGCAAGAATGAAATTTCTGATGTTTTTGCCTGGTGTTATGACGAAAGATGAAGCAAGAATTTTGAAGAAATTAGAAAAAGCTATTTAACTTGGAGTTTTGTGTGATTTAATACCGACCGATCTTGATAAACGTGTGCTTAACTTATCAAAGATTCCTATCGATCAGCTAACAATGGAGGCACTATCGATGGGCCGTGATTATGGAATACATTCTTTTAAAAATGTGATGTTGATTTTGAGGCAGCATTTGAATTGCTATTTAAACAAACAGCTGATTTGGAACCTACCAGTATTGATTATAAAAATTTGTTCAAGGCTAAATTAGTTGATCGGGCTTCACATTTGAAATCGTCTAAATGCGCAGAACAGTATGCATTGACAAAGCAACATCTAAATGCGCTTAAAGGTATCAGCAGAAATGCAGACATCAAAATATTACGCGCTGATAAAGGCAAGAGCGTTGTTATAATGGACAAATCTGACTACCTACAAAAGATGGAAAACGTGTTGAATGACAATACAAAATTCACGCGTCTAGACGATAAATTAGATGAAATAGTCAAAGTGGAGCGCAAAGTAATAAATGAAATTAAGATCTTGACAGATGACGGTTTAATTGACGAGGGCACTGCACAGAAACTCTAGCCAGTTGCATTATCTAGGCCAAAAATGTATGGATTTCCAAAAACGCACGAGAAAGGATGTCCTATGAGGCCAATTTTATCAATGGTATTACGCCCTTTATCCACTATATATTTGGCTGAACATTGTACCGTCCTATTTACCCACGTTCTTTACCCTAATATATAGTGACTAAAAAGGGCCTAATACCGGCTCCTACTGATGAGTCGCCAATAAGCACGAAACGAATGTGCATGAGATTATACTTTCCGTTCATGCTGCCTTTGGTTTATCCTTCTGGTCACAACTGAACTAATTTGTTAGTAGGTTAGCAACACCTAATACATACTTACTAACTAGGTAATTATTCGGTTGCCCATTCGTTTGAGTTTGTAAACAAACTCAAGATATAAATGTTAAAAACAAGATTATGGTATCTTTTGATGTTACGTCTGTTTTTATAAATGTTCCAATTTATGAAACCATTGACATTACAGTCAAAGCACTAGAACACGATATATTACCATCGGCGGTGCCAGATAACATTCTATGCAAGCTTATCTTATTATGCAGGCCAGGCGTACGGTTTCGTTTTAAAGGAAGCATCTATAAACAGACTAATGGTGTGGCAATGGGGAGCGCCTTATCTCCATTGTTGACTGAGATTTTTCTATGGTATCTAGAGAAAACATCATTAAAGAATGTCATTAGTAAATTTGCTCAATATATACTGTACGTGGATGATATCTTTATTGTCTTTAAGAAGAGGTCGCAATCACGAACATTTATTCGCAGTTTCAACAAGGCACATAAGAATATAGGCTTTACGCCAGAGCACGAGAAAGATGATCGTTTTTCTTTCTTAGATGTACTATTAAAGAAAGAAATTAATGGTAAATTAAACAGAACAATTTACCATAAACCAACCTGGGCCGCACAGTATTTGAATTACAGAAGTTTTATGCCTTTTCAATATAAATTATCAACAGTTCGTGGCTGATTTTCAAGAATTGACAAGTTGGTTATTCAAGATTCAAAAGAAAACGAATATATTAAAGCAATTAACGATTTAATGTCTAATGGCTACCCAGACAATTAATTGAATCAATTATTAAAATGGGAATTAAGCAGAAACAGACATATTACGGACCATAAAAGAAAATAGTCTACCTGAACATCCCATTTAAGGGGAATGCAGTTTCCCGAATGGCAAAAAAGAAAGTTGAAGCAGCATTAGCACGCACATTTAATGCAGCTAAACTACGCGTGTTATTTAGGGTAACACACTTGCCTTTACCAGCAATCAAAGAGAAACAGCCGTTAATGTCGATATCAAATATTATTTACCAATATACATGCGCAAGTTGTCGATCAACTTACGTAGGCCGACCGACTAGACGGTTAATTAGTCGAATGAGAGAGCATTGGAACTTAAATTCCTGTTTTAAATCAAATGGTGAATACACGTCTGCAATTGCGCAACACATCGTCCGAACATCACAGGTATGTTCTCCTGACGTAGCATTTAAAATAATTACTAAATGCGCTAACAAAAGGGAGCTTGCCACATACGAAGCCTTATGGGAAAATAAATTGCGGCCGGATTTATGCAAGCAGAAAAAGCATGTTCAGGCATTGAGCTTAAACTGGACGTGACGCACGCAATTGATTGGTTTCCGTTTTTTCACACTCTCTCTGTGCTTACATATTTCTATCTTAGGCCAGAGTGTTTGGTTTAACTGGAGTAACAGGTGTTCGTAAATTGTTGTAATTCTCAATTTGGGTGAACTTTAGCATAAAATTTATATCCATCACGTTGGTATCATGTACTGACTCGGAAACCATAGTGTTAGTATCCTGTACTCATCGATTTCAAAAAAGGTATCAGTTACTAACACAATAGCCATAGTGTTAGTATCCTTTACAGACTCGGTATATATATTATATAGTGTGAGTTAGCATTGAAGTCGCATTGTCGTTGACTTTAGATGACGTTAGCTTCACTATCACAGGTTTACACATTCGTCTACGAGATTGTACCGTCCTATTATTCCACATTCTTCTACCAAATATATAGTGGTTAAAGGGCGTATTACCAGCTCCTACTGATGAGTCGCCAGTAAGCACGAAACGAATGTGCATGAGATTATACTTTCCGTTCATGCTGCCTTTGGCTTATCCTTCTGGTCACAACTGAACTAATTTGTTACTAGGTTCGCAAAACCTAATACATACTTGCATATATATTAGTTCTTCACAACAAACAGTATTTAACTGTAATATATTGAATTGAATGATGTCATGCTTACCGCGAAATGTGATAACTGATATCGATGTAGGCCAGATTGTATGGTTTAACTGGAGTAACAGGTATTCGGAAATTGTTGTAATTCTCAATTTGGGTGAACTTTAGCATAAATTTATATCCATCAGGTTGGTATCATGTACCGACTCGGAAACCATAGTGTAGTATCCGGTACTCATCGATTTCAAAAAAGGTATCAGTTACTAACACAATAGCCATAGTGTTAGTATCCTTTACAGACTCGGTATATATATTATATGGTGTGAGTTAGCATTGGAGTCGCATTGTCGTTGACTTTAGATTATGTTAGCTTCACTATTACAGGTTTACATATTCGTCTAGGAGATTGTAACGTCCTATTATTCCACATTCTTCTACCAAATATATAGTGGTGAAAGGGCGTAATACCGGCTCCTACTGATGAGTCGCCAGTAAGCACGAAACGAATGTGCATGAGATTATACTTTCCGTTTATGTTGCCTTTGGTTTATCCTTCTGGTCACAACTGAACTAATTTGTTACTAGGTTCGAAAAACCTAATACATACTTGCATATATATTAGTTCTTCGTAACAAACAGTATTTAACTGTAATATTTTTATCTGGTTTTGCTTTCCAATTTATATATATAAAGATATGTTCATTAGTAGATACTTGAGGAGATAATGGTAAAGAAGTGTTTCTTCTATTTGATAAAATTTCTTTTTGTTTTTGCACATAGGAAGGGTACAATTAATCTTTTTATATACAAAAAAAAGTTCTTCATTATCCACTTTTATTTCAGAAATAATCATAATTTACTTATATATATGTGTGTGTATTCGAATAGAATGTTATGGGAGAATTTATTTTTTTAGATACATAGCTTAATATGAAAATTCTATTTGATAACTAATGTCATTTATTTACTCGACCATTGGTTTGTTCATATTAGCATATATTTAGTAATAACCAGGATTCCTCGGCTACCAATTATTCCAACGAGTAGCTGATTTAGAAGCAAAAGAAAAACAAGATATATTAAGCTTTTCTAAAATGAGTAAGTTTTGATGTATACGAATAACTGGTTGGCTCATATACCCTATGTTTTACTAGATGCATCGTGCTGAATAAAATGAAAGCATATAGGTTAGTTTCCTACAAGCTTAAATATAGAAATATGCTGAAATTGACGGAATTGATCCATTCAGTGAAATCGGCTGAGAATCCCTATAGCTTATTCTTCTATCTATGAATGTTTACTAACTTGCTTCTGCAATTTTCATTTCTTGAAGACATAATCACAATAATAAATTAACAAATTAATTAAATTAAGCCATTTTTTCTCTTCATAGTATCAATGTATGTATTTATGTATGTATGTATGTGTATGTATGTATAGCATGTATGTATGTATGTATGTATGCTATGTATGTATATGTATATGTATGTATGTATGTATGTATGTATATGTATGTATGTATGTATGTATGTATGTATGTATGTATGTATGTATGTATGTATGTATGTATGTATGCATGTATGTATGTATGTATGTATGTATGTATATGTATATGTATGTATGTATGTATGTTATGCTATGTATGCTCTGTATGTATGTATGTATATGTATGTATGTATGTATCTGTATGTATGTATGTATGTATGTATGTATGTATATGTATGTATATATGTATACATGTATGTATGTATGTATGTATGTATGTATGTATGTATGTATGTATGTATGTATGTATGTATGTAGCAGTTTTAAAACATAGCCTAACTTGTAAAATATAGTTTGTATTTCTTTGCAAAATATACAGCCGCTCTTGAGGCATGATTTGTATTTAATCTTCCTTATTCCAAATTTTATCCACCGTCAAGCAATCTAACGCTTGCGCCTTCATGATACTCTGTTTTGCAAGAGTTGTGGTAACAATTCTTTAAATCAAGTTTACAAGCATGTATAAACACCAATCACATTATTATTTAACCAGTCATCTGACAACAGCAAAATACTGTCCACACACACGTACTGCCGTTTCGACCTTCTATGATCATCATCAGAATTTTGACGGCAAACTGACTACGAGGATCAAGCCGAAATTCATATATATATATATATATACATATATATATATATATATATATATATATATATATATATATATATATATATATATATATATATAAATCACTATTATGCGGTACTCATCTCTAATAGTTTGGCATACATTGCACTTGACTGTAAATGTAGGCTGCACAGATTATATGAAGTCTCGAGACATTAACTTTTTGGCAATATATATATATATATATATATATATATATATATATATATATATAGGTAATACAATACATCTATCGTATTGATTGCGTGGGTGGTGTTAGAAGTGTTTAGATCAAGTTTTCGCGCTTCAGGTAACATCAATCCCATTGTATTTAACCAGTCATCGAACCACTTCATGCTCTCAAACTTGATATAAACAACTGTTACCACCACACTCAATTATTGATTGTTTAATTTTATTAATATATATATATATATATATATATATAGCGAACTTTAAAAGTTAATATATTTATGCTGCGTAGGGTATTGCAGCCGACTTCAGTCGTGTCCAATATACAGAGACTACTAGAGGTGAGCGCCACTGATCTAGTGATACTTTCTATATATATATATATATATATATATATATATATACATATATATATATATATATATATATATATATATATATATATATATATATATATATATATATATGAATCGCTGTCAATCCTCGCTGGTCAGTTTGAAATATACTCTCGATGACCATGGAAGGTCGAGCTGCGTCAGTCACGCTGCATGACGGTATTGTTATGTTTCCATTGCGAAAGTTATTACAATGAGATTTAGTGTTTGCAGAAGCTCGCATAACGATTTACAGAATTGTTGTCACCACCCACGCAATCATAAATTGTTTAACTGTATTACCTAAATATATATGTGGCGAAAGCTGCAAAAATTAATGTTTGTGAGTGCATGGAAATTGTACACCCGATATTTCCAGTTATGTCCATTTAGATAGTTAGTTTTGTATAGGTTTCTATGGAATTATTTATCATTGGCTTAGAAACGGATTTTAACTTCTTCTAATTAAAATCGAATTAACTTTTCTATTTTTTTAAAAGAGCTATACTGAATTTATGGTTTCACAACTAACACCGGGTCAAAATTATATGGTTCGTGTTCGAGCTCAAGGCGTGGAACCACTCAAGATAGCCGGTGATTGGTCGTCTTATGTTGCATTTGAAATGCCACATGATGTTTACGGAGCTGTGTACAAACTGACGCACTTCAAATCGACACTAGGTAAGATATGATAATGTTGAAAAGTTTGCAGAAGACATTTATTTTTTACTGTTTTTTCATTTCCTGTGTTTTTACGTCCTTATTTACATGCGAAACTTAAGCTTTATTCGATTGCTTATTTGCTGGTCGTCATGGCGTTCTGCTAATCAATATTTATGTCGACATTTAGCTCTAATGAGGCACCAGTAATTTTTTTAAAAAATCGTTCGTGTACGTTGTTTGGTTTACCTGTCATTAACTATTTTCTTCAGGCTTTCCAACTGATTGGTGTATGATAAATTTTCTCATAGTCTATCTTGTGCAATTATATATTTATCTTGTTTTAATTAACAAAATTTCATACCAATCTAAAGCATTTTGTTATAATTGTTATTATTGTTTTTTTATTAAATAGTTGCATTGAATTATCCATAATATAGAAATAAAAGGTGAATATAATTTTAGGAAATTAAAACTTAAAATGAAACACGGTGACCACTTATGCCAGCATAAAGCCCACCATGTGAGCATTTTAATGGTTTCCACGCTAGTTCGAATGAGGTAAGTTCGCCAACTGCCTTGTATCAAGACGTACCTGTAGCTCTTGTATGCGAGCATGGCTTATTTGTAACTATACAGGGGAAACAGTGAATTGTGTCCAGTACCAACTGACCTCCGATTGGTAATTTTAAGCCATTACCATCTCTTTCTACTTCTACTAGAGTTCGCGACGTCATTTGTCTTACAACATCATTAATCCCTCTTTTACCCTAGTCTGTATAAGCAGATGCTCCTGGTCCAAGTGTTACGTTAACCTACATCGCATGCCGTCAATAGAGGCTAGCGATACCAAAATTTGGCATGTCTACTTTATCGGGACACTGAAAAGTTGACTAAATTGCACTGAAAATAAGAGAAGACATACTTAATTTTTTCCTCTTTTCAAATATTCTGTGTTCCAGTCTCCTTTAAAACAATGCTAAATTGACGTTAGTTTTCATGTTTGTGATGACATCAGAGCAACCTCTGTTGTCGCCACATTTTAATTCTTATGGTACTCGTCAAATTTTTCCTTCTATTTTCAACACACCAGTTTGGATTCCGCGGAATGATCTGTATTTATACATTATTGTATTACTGGGTATCAGTTCAACTTCTGGAAATTTTACCTTGCACTAAATATTGAAATAAAATTTACATTTTTCGTACAAACACCACTACGTCAGATTTAATTACTTCCAATATTTTCAGCTTTGCATATCATTTATTCTTTAAGATTATCAACTCATGTTCTATTCACCAGACTATTTTATAAAAGTATTGTCCTTTTGAATTAAATTTGTAGCATAATGTAGCATATATATAGCATTATATTATAACCATAACATAATTAATTCGAAAAATACGGAAAATCTTTGGTTAATTTAAAACAAAATTATTTTGAGTACTTAATCCTGTCATTTGCGACATCATTAGTCATAAAAAAGTCATTATTGTAAACTATTATTACAACGATTTACCATCTGAACGAGTGTGTAAGTACGATTTGGTTCAAAGCTTTACAAAAATAAATTTATGCTGTCGGTATAAACTAGAAATTGTGTAAGATACCATATTTTAGTTATTTGTAAAATAAGTTTCGTCCTTATTGAAAACTCATTAGTAAAAAACAGCAATGCCACTGTCGGGGTGTGAACCCGGAAGTAGTTGATTCAGAGTTATGCAACTTATCCCATACAAAAAAAGTAAAATAATTTTGCGAAACTGAATTAATCCAAATTACCTGATCTGCGTTTTACAGTAGTTTTCTTTCTTTAACAAATATTTCGGCAGCCTTCATCAGTTGGTTCATTCTCACTAGTTTAAAATAATCAAACTAATACAACATCGAAGACGCGCATTAGATGAAATTTTCCGTTATACTCTGACTTCTTATTTTTGCCAATTTTCCCTAAAGTGAATCCTATTTACTATCACTTTCTGTTAAAAGTTCTTACAAGCAATTTCTGATCTGCCACGATGGAACACACTCAGTAGTACACGAAGAAGGAATTCTGAATAAAAAATTACTGCTATGCTCTAACTAATTAGGTGCAATGACGCTATAAGCAAAGCATTGCATAAGAAAGCTCTTAACGGTAGTAACCAGGGTTGCCGCGTCCAGCAATTTAACCCGCGAGCATTTACTTCATTTATTTCAGCTTATCAGCTACTCTACTGAACCCATTATTTGCAGCTTTTGGTCAATCTACCTGAGTTCATTCGAACAAAATCAATCCAATTCATACGTCTGTAAAATGTTCAGCATTGAATGCAGCGCGTCGCAACTGTGACGTGATGAATGAATTACGTGACTGTGAACCAAACGATTCAATTCTCATTTTCGACCGTGCAATTTTGGCCACTACTGTTGAACATCTAAAATTACTAGATGACTTTAATTCGCCATCTTATGTTAAGTATAAATGTAACAATAGCACATTTATAATGAAACCCCACTATTAGGATTTTTTTAATAGTTCTTTCTCGTGTGTCATGGTGCCTATGTTGTTTAAAAGTAAACTTAGATCGGCAATAAACGGAAAATAAAAATTGGTGTATAATCAATAATAGCATGCAGTTGGCGGCTTCGGATGCATGGGAGATGTTTTACATTATTATGAATGAAATTCTTTCTTTTTAATATCCCGGTGGCGGAAATTCAGGCAACTATTAATATGTTCCAAATAATGTCGAAAACGATCTTGTTGATGAGTTAAAATTGCAATCTTGTACAATTTACACTTGCGGGATTTGATTATATCTATGCTCAGTCTAAACTAAATATTGTATAAAATATCAAATGCAATTCATCAAATAAATCGGTTTTTCTTTATTGTACACTCATCAAGTACGAAACGAATGTGCATGAGATTATACTTTCCGTTCATGCTGCCTTTGGTTTATCCTTCTGGTCACAACTGAACTAATTTGTTACTAGGTTCGCAACAACTAATACATACTTGCATATATATTAGCTCTTCGCAACAAACAGTATTTAACTGTAATATATTGAATTAAATGATGTCATGCTTACCGCGAAATGTGATAACTGATATCGATGAAGGGCAGAGTGTATGGATTTACTGGAGTAACAGGTGTTCAGAAATTGTTGTAATTCTCAATTTCGGTGAACTACAGCATAAATTGACATCCGTAATGTTGGTATCATGTTCCGACTTGGAAACCATAGTGTTAGTACCATGTACCTTTTCGGTACAATAATGTTGGTATCGGTTACTAACACAATAGCCATAGTGTTAGTATCCTTTACAGACACGGTATATATATATTATATAGTGTGAGTTAGCTTCACTATTGCAGGTTTACACATTCGTCAAGGAGATTGTACCGTCCTATTATTCCACATTCTTCTACCAAATATATAGTGGTTAAAGGGCGTAATACCGGCTCCTACTGATGAGTCGCCAGTAAGCACGAGACGAATGTGCATGAGATTATACTTTCCGTTCATGCTGCCTTTGGTTTATCCTTCTGGTCACAACTGAACTAATTTGTTACTAGGTTCGAAACACCTAATACATACTTGCATATATTTTAGTTCTCCGCAACAAACAGTATTTAACCTCAAGTACTTGTCAGAGTTGCTGCGGTCGAGGTTTGAACCAGGGAGCATTTTCCCATGAGTCTTAGATTTCGTGCATTATGCGAATGAAGCAACGCATTACATGGAAGTTTCAGTTATAAACTAACTTCTTTTATTTTGATCAGTCTTCCCTTTAGGTAGGTCCCGCCGCGACGATTCCGTCAACTAGACTGAGACTAATGTAGGATCCCATGTGTGCATACGTTTCGTGCTTACTGGCGACTCATCAGTTGGAGCCTGTACTACGCCATATGTATACTTTATATTTTTTTGAGGAACGTAGGACAATTTGATGGTACAACCTCCTATACAAATGTGTAAATCTGCAGTAGTGGAACTAACTTCATATAAAGTCTTCGGCAATGCGACTTCAAAGCAAACTCATTATGTATACTATATATTCCAAGCATGCAAATAAGTATATGGTACCAACGGTATGGTACATTTTACCAACAGAATAAATTTCAAGTTATGCTAAAGTTCACAAAAATTGCGAATTACCACTACTTATGAACAGCAAATCCATACACTCTGGAGTAACAGGTGTTCATAAGTAGTTGTAATTCTCAATTTTGTTGAACTTTAGTATACCTTAAAATTCATTGTGTTAGTACCGTATACCGACTCAGCAAACAGTGTTGGTCCTACGTACCTATTGCATAACCATAGTGTTAGTATCGGGTACTGACACAACAACCATAGTGTTGGTAACCTCTACAGATTTGTTATATATATTATATATAGTGGGTTCGCTTAGAAGTTGCATTTTTGATGACTTTATTTGAAATTAGCTCCACTACTGCAGGTTTACACGTTCGTATAGGAGATTTTACCGTTCTATATTCCCATATTCCTCACTCAAATATATAGTGGTTAAAGGGCGTAATACCGGCTGCTACCAATGAGTCGCCAGTAAGCACGAAACGAATGTGCATGAAATTATACTTTCCGTTCATGCTGTCTTTCGTTTATCCTTCTGGTCACAACTGAACTAATTTGTTACAAGGTTCGCAACACCTGATACATTATTGCATATATATTAGTTACCCGCAACAAAAAGTATCTAACTCTTACATTTGCATGTTTAATTAAACGTTCCTCTATAACAAAGCATACATTGTTTGGAGAAACTGCGTCAAAACATGTTTGTATTGAAGTTTAATTGGAACAAGATATGCGCGCATTCTTCCCCATTTGGAGATTATTGCTGGATATAGACGTTGCTTCGAACTTTAGGAACAAAAATGATTTTTGTGCACTTGCTTATCATGAGTGATTTTTGGCAATATGCGGAATCATTTCTCGATTTAATTAACATTCTGTATTTTTGATAATAATTTTACTAAACTTACGTCATTTGTTTACTCCAACTGTAGGTCTATTAATAATATGCAATATTTAACATATACCTTAGTCGCATATCTGATAATAAATTTAAGACATTTAGGAGTTCAATTAGCCGAATTTTGTTTATTTGTTTGGCTAGTCACTCCCCTTGGGTTTTAAAATACATGAAGCATTTATTCTCGCACTTGAATTTAAAAAACATTATGTATATATATACATATATATATATATATATATATATATATATATATATATATATATAAAACAAAGCCCTTTGCTCAATCTTATCAACTTGTATCGGAAATACTTAGGGAATTACAAGATTTAGTTTTTAAAGTTAATATCGGTTCAATAATTCACAAAAATATACTACTCTAGAAAATTCAGATAAAGTAAACAACTTAATAAAGTTTCATTTGGAGCTTACATAACTCATTGTAATGCTAGTAGACAAAATAATTGTTTTTGTTTGCACAGTTCTAAACAACGTCTATTTATTACGATAGCCTACAAATAAAAGAAGCATGCTCACAAAACTAGTCTTAATTATTGTAAAATATGATAAAACTACTATATGATAAGTTTATTTACTTTACTAAATACATTTTAATACACAAACTTAGTGGGACATCAAATTATAGGATATGCGCTGATTAATCTATGAAAAATCCTTGTTTAAGTAGGACTATTAATACGTTTTTCTCGTGTTAGTAATTTATTTCATTAATCTAGTACGATTCTAAGCTTGAAAATGCCTTTTCGCGGATTCTGAAAAAAATGTTCTTTTAAATGATACAACTTTAAAGTCTTTTTTTAAATATTTTCTATATTCTCTCTTATAAGCGTTAATTTTGTTTTATCTTCATACTATAAGTTTTGATTTGAAAGACATACGATGCACATTTTAACATATATCTACGAATTTATGCTATGCTCAAAGAAAAATCTTATTTCAAAATAAACCTTTATAAGAATGCTGCAATGCAATTGGTGTGCCAGCTCATTGTCTGACATTATGCACCGATCCTTGGCAGGTCTCCGATGCCCAACGTCAGGCTTGCTCCGGCGCCAGACTCGGACTGATCACATTTTGTCTATCTGGCGGTACTGACTACAGTTCGTGCTGCCGTAAAGTCAATGTACCTATAGATTGTCGGCTGTCTTGTACCGGAAGCTGGTTGCCGGCTTTCACAATGGATCAGTCGCAAATGAACGGATCTTCCGCTGGTAGTGAGAACTGTGTCGGGCAACTGCCGCTAATGAAAGTTTGCCTTAACAATGGCAAGTCAATTAATTTTTGATTAAAATTTTATTCTACGAAATGATAAAAATATACGCAATCTTTACCATCTGCGTTATATACTACATTACGCTTCCTTATATTAGCTTTCATATACCGTATGGCACGTAGCAATGTGATATTGATCTCTTATATTTTTTCAAACTTCCTATTTTAAATAAAATTCTCCATTTCTAAAGTTAACAATAGCTTAGTTTTATCATCAAGCACCTTAATTCCTAACGTCAAATGTACTCATTTCTAAAATTAATATATTATATATATATATATATATATATATATATATATATCTCTCTCATATATATATAGTATTGGTGGAGCTTTTAATGCGCGCTTTCGCGCCTGCCTTAGATTTTGCAGTTGGGACAAATTTTCTACAACCATTAGTGAGTCAAAAATAAAAATATAAACAGATCTGTTTTGGAACGAGTTTAGCACATTTGCTTAAATTTTTTAGTGAGCATTCTTGTGATTAGAGGCCTGATGATGGAACGGGACATTAAGTTCCGAACAGTCGCTCGTCAACGGAGATTAGATAGTACCTCATTACTCGAGATTATTGTGAACGATTTTGGTGCCTTCGGAGGAAAGAGACGAATCAGCACGCAGCCAACGCGAAGACGAACTCGATTCGGACTTCGAAAACGGGATCAATCAGATCTTTGCAAAAATGATTGTGCAAGGCGACAACCCAAGAAAGAAAGTCATGGAGACTCAAAATGAACATATGGAGAGCCGCATATCTAGTTTTGCTTTCCATATATATTCAATGCGGTTTGATCCTCGCTAGTTAGTTTGCTGTCGTACTCTGATGTTGATCAAGGAAGGTCGAAACGCGTAAGTGCGTGCGACTGGCGGTAGTTTTGCTATGTTGTTCGACGACTGGTTTAATACAATGGGATTGATGTTTGCTTGAAGCCCGCAAATTTGATTTAAAGAATGAAATTATTGAGTTTGTGTAGTCTTTCTTTAGGCTTATTATACATTATCATGAACAAAAGCCTGATATTTATTTGATATTTGTTATTTTAACGATATTCACAAATGAATACAGATTTAGTGGAGAAAAATTTAGCTATTGGCTTTTTAGTTGCCTGGCATATTTCCTTGAAGTTTATAATAATAAGAAGTATCGATTCTTAATCAATTTATTTAATTTTCTGCTTTGCCATTTATGATACTTATAGCATTCTACATGCGTTATGTTACACTAGCAGCTTTGATTATTTTAATGTCATTTGCAGGTAGTCGTATATATTGAAATTTAGGTATTGCGCAGGCCATTTTTGGTATTGTTTTTGGTATATATTCAGTTCTTACTAATTTACTTATGGTAGATAATTTTCTTGTGATGATTTTGAAATAGAAATCTATTTTTTCCTATTGAACACGGAAACACATACTTTTTCTGTTCACAATCAAACCTTCGTTTATAAAAAGAGAAATAAATGTTTGTATAGCTTCATAATATCTGCGTTCTTTAACTATAGAATATCCCTCTGTTGAAAAGAAATACCTTATTTTTGATACACGAACATAAAAATCACAAATAGTAGTGATTATAATTATGCAATTTTTTTCCGCAATATAGATAATCTATTTATACAAACTCTGAGCAAGGTAGCTTATGTACAATATATTGGGATATTCTAGCTGTATATTCTTAATCTTGAATTACCTTGCTTAAACATCCATACGATTTCTGAATTTAGTGTAAACATTTGACTGAAATGAGTGCCAAGATAGCCTCATGATCTAATTACCGAATTCGTCGATTAAATTTTTTGCGATGGCTGAAAGCATTTCTTATACTAGATTTGATTTTGCAATAGCTCTGCCTTGATTTCAAATATTCATACTGGGTTGATGTACTTTTCCTATTAAGATATGGTAATTTTTTTCCTTCTAAAACATACATCTACGAAACAAACCAATTGGCACAATTTGTTCATTTTTGTTATTTTTCATAAATTCCTGTATATGATTTGAAAAATTATGCTATTCTATCAATTGCGGGGTTTATTTCCACTTCTGGTACAACTATATAGAGCCTCATATGAAGCAAGCCTCTTAACGTGAAATAGGTTTCGAAACTATATCCGCAAGAAATTAGAGTTGAGTGCTTGTTAAAAATGCTTGTAAATTTTTTTTCTATTCTCGAACTTACAAATTTCATAGCTTCTCTGTATGATGGAATTCATGACTCTTCAAAATATTACTTTAAACGCTAGTAGCATTATTAATCTACGCCTTCATGTACATTCATTCAGAAGAACAAAGGCTGAATCTAATTAATTCATCACAAAAATGTTTTTCACAGGTTAGGTATGGTGCCAGGGTTTAACTTCTATAGCTATTCCAACACCTGTAGCATGGGTGGTAAATGGCATCCAACGATCAAAGTCCAGGTGTTAGTCTCACTAACAGAAGAAAGGCGGGGATAATCACTGGCACTTTGAAATTGGATAGTGCATTTAGTGATTGCTAGTTTTTCTTGGCAGACGATCTGAGAGAGGATAGACTCTGACTCTGAATCGTTCAACCGCTCTAGAACTAGACGAACACGCATTTTTACAGCTCATGTTTAATTTTATTTAATGGCATCGCGTAGCTGAAGCATCCATTTTCAATACCGAAAGCGATAACTATTCATACCAATATATTTATAATACACTTTTTCGTTATTATTTTCTAGTTTCTCATAGGTAAGACAATTGGACGTTTTAGAGGCTATTTTAGTAGTTTGAAAAACATTTGGCAAACAATTCATGTGTTTTAGATTCCTAAGTCATGCTTCGGCTTCATTGGGGCTTCAAGCTGGTCAGTATTGTCAAAATACTTTGCATAATTATCTCCTTTTTTAAAGTAAAATGGTAGATTTTTAGATTTTAAATAATAAACAATGAGTAGAGAGATGTTTTAACGATATGGATAATAAGACAGCCATGTGTCTATTAATGGACCATTATTAGAAATGCTCAGAGCCTCAAGCATTTCAGATTTGAAGAACGGTGGGCCACCGTCATTCACGCAGGCGGTATTTTCATATGGCCTGCTCTTTCTAATTGGGTACATCTGCAAATTGGATTGAGAAATAAATCGTGTATTGACGCATAGGTTTATTATAAAGCAGGTATATATCACACAATATAGTTATCTTGCCCTTAAAATAAAAGTAGGATACCCTACTTCATTTAGCCGATGGTTTTCGTCCTTTGCAAAGCCAACATGCGCAAACCTCTAAGATTGTAAAAAGAATGTCGACTGACAACGTGAATGTCTTTGTAACATACAATAATTTTCTCGATCATGCACACAACAAAGTATCTATTAAAGAATCTATAAACAGACTGATGGTGTGGCAATGGGGAGCCCCTTATCTCCAGTGTTGGCTGAGAATTTTCTAGGGCATCTAGAGAACACATCATTAAAGAATGTCATAAGTAAATGTGCTCAATATATACGGCACGCGGATCATATTTTCCTTGTCCTTAAGAACAGGTCGCAATCGCGTACGTTGCTTCAAAGTTTCAAAAATACGCTCAAGAATAACCGTTTCGCGTCAGAGCACGAGAAAGATGATTTTCTACCTGTCTTAGATGTACTAATAAAGAACGATACTTTTGGTAAATTAAATAGAACAATTTACCATAAAATAACCTGGTGTTGCACAATATTTCCGTTATAGCAGTTTTGTGCCGCTTCAAGAAACGATTTAATGTCTATTGGCATTCCTAGACGATTAATTTCGAACCAGAAACAAAGCGGTTCTCCTGAACATCCCATTTAAGGAGATGCAGTTTCCTGAATAGCCCAAAAGGAAATTGAAGTGGCATTAATACACATATTTAATGCAGCTAAATTACGAGTGTTATTTAAGGTAACACACTTGCCCTTACCAGCAATCAAAGAGGCACAGGCGTTAATTTCAAAATCAATGTCTATTCGCAAATTGGCGATCAACCTACGTAGGCCGATTGACGAGACGTTTAATTACTCGAATGAGAGAACATTGCAAATAAAACGCCTGTTTTAAATAATGTGGTGATTACACGTCTACCATAACGTTGAAACCCCACACGTATGCTCTGCAGGCATAACGTTTCTCATAATTACTAGATGCAATAAGAGAATGGAGTTAAACACACAAAGCTTTATAGATAAACAAATTTCAGTCGGATTTATGTCAGCAGGAGATACATGTCCAGGCATTGAACTTGAACTGTATGTGACACACGCAATTTGATTGGTTTCCGTTTTTCACACACACTCTCAATGTTCATATATTTCTATCTTGTTTTTTTGCTTTCCCAATTTATATATGAATATGTTCAAGAGTAGATATTGCAGAAGACCATGAGAAAACGTTTCTTATATCAATTATAAATCATTTTTGTTTTTGCACAATGAATTCGCTAATGTACATATATGCATGTATGTCTGTGTTTATGTATGCATGTATGTCTGTATTTATGTATGCATGCGTGTATTTATGTATATATGAATGCATGTATGTATTTCTGTGGGTTTGTATTTATGTTTATACGTACGTATGTATGTTTCAGTCAAATACTGTTTGTTGCGAAGAACTAATATATATGCAGGTATGTATTAGGTTTTGCGAACCTAGTAACAAATTAGTTCAGTTGTGACCAGAAGGAT
>JAQBSW010009297.1:0-29583 GCA_029291075.1 Eudiplozoon nipponicum | reverse complement strand
TCGCATACTCTTCGCAAAGCGATGATCAAATTTTATAATATTGAACCATAATGAACCGGCACACATATGTAACCACAGTTGTTTCACCATGTCTTAATATATATATATATATATATATATATATATATATATATATATATATATATTCATTGTTCCCTTCCTGTGTGCAAAAACAAAAAGAAATTTTATCAGATATAAGAAAATTTTCTTTCTCATGGTCTTCTCAAATATCTACTCATGAACATATCTATATATATAAATTGGAAAGCAAAACAAGATAGAAATATTTGAACATAGAGAGAGTGTGGAAAATAGAAACCAATCAAATTGCGTGCGACACATCCAGTTCAAGCTCAATGCTTGTACGTGCTTCTTCTGCTTACATAAATCCGGCTGCAATTTGTTTATCCACAAGGCTTCGTATGTGGCTAGCTCCCATTTGTTTTTGCATTTAGTAATTACTTTGAATGCTCCGTCTGGAGAACATACGTGCGATGTTTCGATGATGTGTTGCGTAATAGCAGACGTGTATTCACCATTTGATTTAAAACAGGCGTTTAAGTTGCAATATTCTCTCATTCGAGTAATTAACCGTCTGGTCGATCGGCCTACGTAAGTTGATCGACATCCTGCGCATGTATATTGGTAAATAATATTTGATATCGACATTAACGGCTGCTTCTCTTTGATTGCTTGTAAATGCAAGTGTGTTACCCTAAATAACACTCGTAGTTTGGCTGCATTAAATGTGCGTGTCAATGCTGCTTCAACTTTCTTTTGTGCCATTCGGGAAACTGCATCCCCTTTAAATGGGATGTTTAGGTAGACTGTTTTCTTTTCTGGCCCATAATACGTCTGTTTCTGTTTAATTCCCTTTTTAATAATTGATTCAATTAATTGTCTGGGATAGCCATTAGACATTAAATCGTTAATTGCTTCATTATATTGATTTTCTATAGAATCTTGACTAACCAACCTGTCAATTTTTGAAAAGCAACCACGAACTGTTGATAATTTATATTGAAATGGCACAAAACTGCTGTAATGCAAATACTGTGCAGACCATGTTAGTTTATGGTAAATTGTTCTGTTTAATTTACCATTAGTTTCTTTCTTTAATAGTACATCTAGGAAAGGTAGACAGTCATCTTTCTCGTGCTCTGACGTGAAACCGATATTCTTATGTGCTTTGTTGAAACTTTGAAGCAATGTTCGTGATTGCGACCTGTTTTTAAGTACAAGAAATATATCATCAACGTACCGTATATATTGAGCACATTTACTTATGTCACTCTTTAATGATGTATTTTCTAGGTGCTCTAGAAAAATCTCAGCCAACACTGGAGATAAGGGGCTTCCCATTGCGACACCATCAGTCTGTTTGTAGATGTTTCCATTAAAACGAAATTGTACGTCTTTCGTGCATAATAAGATAAGCTTGCGTAGAGTTTGACCTGGCACCGGTGATGGTAATATATCGTGTTCTACCGCTTTGACTATAATGTCAATGGTTTCATCAATTGGAATATTTGTAAACAAAGACGTAACATCAAAAGATACCATAATCTTGTTTTTAACATTTATATCTTGAATTTTGTTTACAAACTCAAACGAATCGGCAACCGAATGATTACCTAGTAGTTTACGTAATGGTTCAAGTAAACGAACTAGCCATTTAGCTAGTGCATGAAACGGAGAATTACCATTCATAAAATTGGCCTCATGGGATAACCTCTTTTGTGCGTTTTTGGTAATCCGTACATTATTGGTGTAAATGATCCAACTGGCTTGAGCTTCTGTGCAGTGGCCTCATCAATAAAGCTGGCATCTGTCAAAATCTTAATTTCATTTATCACTTTGCGCTCCACCTTGTCTATTTCATCTGATTTGTCGTCTAGACGTGTGAATTTTGTATTGTCATTTAACACGTTTTCCATCTTTTGTTGATAAAATTTCATTTTGTTTTTGCACACAAGAAGGGAACAATGAATTTTATTAAAGCTCGCAATTCAAAAGAATATATATATATATATATATATATATATATATATATATATATATATATATATATATATTAGTTAGAAATTTAGACTAAAGGTTTAATTACATTTTAGCAAGCAATAATGGATTTGTAAACATTGGAAATTTGATTTGTATACGACCGTAGGGCACTTGTAGTAATTTGATCATGTGACGAATCTTTCGTAGTGAAATGCTTTGTTTGCTTACAGTCGTTTAGCTTAATCAGTGTGAAGTGAATGTTTTCATTTTCTTTGCAATTTTTCTTGCGATAGCACGTCCCAAGCAGGAGTATAATGCTACGCCTTGGTGGCAGCTCATTAGCAGAGAAAATAGTGAGTTTCTAATATTTTGTTGAGTATAGGTATGCAAATTATTATATTACAAATATCTGCTTCGTATTTTCGTTAAATAGGCTTTATTTATACCTTGACCAATATAACATTAAAATTAATATGCAAAAAGACATAAAAATATTATGAATTGAGTGACCTTCATTGATCCGGCATTATCGAACAGATACCTCGTTACATGAAGACGTATTATTGAAATGAACACCAATACAAATAAACTGGGTGGATAGATCATGAGATTGCAATGCAGACGTGCCCAGGTACAGGCAATGTCCGCGACATTCTCGACAGTACGTGAAATTTCTCAATTGGGACGAAATCGATCTAGTGTTTATATCAAAGTTACAAACATGATTCAAAATAATCTCGTACACTTTAGCTTCGTGCCTATTAGCGACTCATAAGGAGGAGCCGGTATTATGCACTAAACGAATTATATATTTGGTTGAGAAATGTAGAAGAACTAGACAGTTCAATTTCAAAACAATGGATTTCAAGGTATGCTAAATTGCACCGAAATTGAGAATTACAATACAATTTGAAAACCTGTTACTCCAGTAAACCCATAAAATCTGGAATTGATATATATATATATATATATATATATATATATATATATATATATATATATATATATATGTGGTGTGTGTGTGTATAAACTTTTTTGTAAAACGTAACTGAAATAATAATAGAATAATGAAAGCTGTCGCACATTTTATAGGTTAACAAATTCTTTGTACAAACAAACCGTACAAGAAGTTGCGCGTCAGAAGAGAGAAACAACAGAAACTTTGTTTGAGATGGAACTTACTAAGATGGCTCTGAAAATGACAGCAGAAGTTCATCAACCGCCTGTAAAACTGGTTGCAAAACAAAACGCGATTGCATTTTGCGGAAGATCAGTTCGAAAACAGGCAGCGGATGAAAAAATGCATATTAATGATCAACAAGCTGCGACACAGTCAAACAACAACAATGCGACTTTTGACTATAGACAAAGAGAGAAATTGGCAGAAATTTATCCTGAAACTGTTGAAGAGTTTCAAGTTCCGCCGGCACAATTAAACATAAACGAGGTTGTCGAAGATGGAACAAATCAACAGTTAATGGTAGACTATGAACTTTCCGCGGACCAGTTAGAATTTCTGACGTCACAGTTTAACATTCTTGTATTACTTGAAGAAAACATATTCAATTTCACAGAAAATATTGGCCAAAACAATAATATTTTTTGTTATTTCTCGTTTAGTTTTATAAATATAGTTGTTTAATGATAAAAGTCTTGATGGTAAACTTTTGTTTGTTTAATGTCCGAATAATGCTTTGAAATTGGTATATCCTGAATGGGATGGCACCTATGGGAAATAATGCTCTTGCATGTGGATATTCTCGTAAGGGAGTTAAGAGTTTTCTTGCATCTTCTACCCTGTGTAACGCGTATCAAGGTGGCTGTCTATCTGTTGGAAAATATGTGATCAGAGATCAATAATTAAAATTTCTAGCTGAAAGCGATGCAAAAGACGCTTCAAATGGAGAGAGGAAGGACCGTGAGGCATACGTTTGTGTATAAATGATAATTTCATGCCGGGCTCTGCCGTTTCATACTAAATGGTATTGGAAATAACCTTGGGGTACCTGCACCGCTAACTTTCATCGGTCTTCGGGCCGCACGCCTTTTCGCCAAAATCCCTGTTTAAGATCAAGTACGGCAAACCGTTTGCATCCCGCTAGCTGTAGGAAAAGATCACGCAGAGCGGGCATGGGATACGGGTCAGGTTTAGTCACTGAGTTTTATTTCCGGAAATCAGCCGCCGGTTGGAGCGAACCATCCTTTTTCGTAACGTAAACCATCGTTGCTCAAAAACCCGATGAAGACGGTTCAAGAACGCCGGCTTCTTTCATTTCTTGGGTTGCTCGAGTCACTGCTGCCAATTTATTTTGAGGAGTACCATATACTTTTGGTGGTTCGTAGCCTTCATTTTGTTCTAGCCATAGTTTAAACTGGTTGACCGTCAGACCTGGACACTCGCTGCAATCGGACAGTTGGAATATAATGTTATATTTGGTTTGAAAATTCTTCCACCACTCGGGAAGACAACTGGTCTTCTCTTGCACCTTAGTGTTACATATAGACTTTATTGAATTTATGCTTTCAGGACTCGATATGCATATACGCTTATTTTGACAGTCTATCGTCTTAACTCATTTTCTAATGAAATCAAGTTCCAATAAGGGTGTTTGCGTATTCGCTACAAAAAATGACGTATGGTAGATATTTTTATTTATTAACAATTTCGTGTCCCATTCGCCCGCATCCACCATCGATGCGCCTGTTGCCTGACATTAGCTTGCTCTCGTAGGTTTTACGTTGTTTAATGGCCAAGCCAATAGTAATACCGACACATCAGCTGCAGTATTCAATTGCATTATTACTTGCTGTCCGTTGAAGAGTTCAAAAATTTTACTTTAATTAAAATCCTTACATTTGGCAACGTTTTCCATACTTATTTTTCTTCGAAGGCCAACTGATTCGGAACAATTTTTAGGTTGTTCTGCTGGTTTTAACTCGATCTACCTCTCTGAGCCTCCAAAGGATTAATATTTTTGCCCTGATCTCGACCACCTATATTTGGGAGATTCTGAACTCTATTTCCCCATTGAACTGAGTGGTCTCCAGGAGCACTATATTGAATTTGCTGACACTTAGACGATGTATTCGTCGAAGCTCGTGTCCTTATATATTGACTTTGCTTCCACGCCACTGTCTGTTGCCGTCTGTCACAAACTTCCTGATTATACCGCGAAGAATTCGAGTAAGGTATGTCGTTCCTGCCAGATTTCGTAACTCCACACATGCGTGGAGTTGCAATTGCTACATTATTTGTCATCATGGCCGAAATTTGAAGAGCCTGAAGTCTTTCTTCCAGGCCTCACTGAACGCTGGATATTGCACCGTATCTGGTAGTATCCAGCAGCATAAACATGATGGCCTCATGTGGTTGCAACCCGGATCAAGACTCAGTTAGCTTGGAGAACCACCGCTTGATACGTGCCATGGTATCGAGGGGCATCTCACCCAGTAATGGTTTGAGACTGTACAATTCCGAAGACACCTCCTGAGGCTTTGATCGGAAGTGGTCCAACACTCGTCTTTTAAATTATTCATAAGTGAGGTCGACCGGAAATTCCAATTGGACTGCTACTGCCCGGTCAACTAACACCTGGACAGCCACACGCACCGTAGGTTCTCATAATGTAAATTCTTGAGCTCGAACTGATGCTTCAATTTTTTCAAACCAGAAATGTGGCTCAATGGTGCCAACATGGGCTTAAACTGTTATGACGATCGAATAAAGCTCGTCGATTCGGCTGAAAACGACGGCAAATTTCTTTCTGATTCCTCTTCGGTTCGGTCGCCATTGTTGCGTCTACCTATATTGGCTGGGCTGTGCACGCAGATTCCCTCGGTATTTTGCCTAATTCTACAGGTACATTGTTCATTTGTGCATTCAGTCCTTGAATCAACGTTTCCAACCCATCAGAAACCATTTGTAATGGTAACACATACACTTTAATTTTAATCAAGAATATATAGTATTTTGTTCGGATAAAGAGCGTCGATTTAGTAAAACAAATTTACAAATATTAATAATTTTATGTTCACTTCAGCTCCAAATCTGCTTCCATCATTATGTTGCCTACTTCGTCCTGATACGGGCGTTTCTGCGAGGACTGTATGTTGAATTAATACCATCCCAAAATAGGACCATTTGTGCGTTCTTTGTCTAAAAGCTGACTAATGCTACAGCTAACTAGTCAATTTTTCGTTTTGAAGACACGATCGAAACGTGCCAGTGCGCGTGTCTTACGGTAGTTTTGCTATGGTTTTTGACTGATAGCAAATGGACTTGGTATTTATCTTAAATCCGCAAATTTTATTTAATATATAAACACCAAAATAGAAATTTATTATTTGGGTATGAGGAACATGTGTTCAGCGCAAATTAATTCACATGTCATCACTTTATTTCGTATAAATTTCTATATGTACATTACGTATACCAAAAGTAACAGTTATGATAATGAAGATTACACATGTAACTGAATGTCAACTTGAATATTTCAACATGGCACAAATTAAGCACACATGAATTGGTAAACGCCATTTGAATTAATTTAGATGACTAAATATCATCATCATCATCATCATCATCATCATCATCATCATCATCATCATCATCATCATGTCCAGCCATACGAAAGTCTAAAAAGACTAATGTTTCACTGCCATATAACCATAAGGAGTGAAAAAAGTATATAAGTGAAAACAGAAACAGTATTTTAGACAAATTATTAGTGAGATTTAGGAGAGAGAGAGAGACAAAGTGAGTGAGGCAGAGAGAAGGAAGACCTAGCTACCATGAGTACATTTAACATAATAACTCACAGAAATGAGGCAAACTAAACCTCTTTACAAAACCATTATGGCCAAGTAAGCATTCGTGCAAGGCAATATCAGCAATACAGTTGACTGAATAAGCACACATTGAACTTTATTGATTAGTTATTGAGCCAAAAATCAGTCGTTATATATATATATATATATATATATATATATATATATATACATGTATAAAGATATATATATATATATATGATGATGATGATGATGATGATGATGATGATGATGATGATGATGATGATGAACAAAATACTATATATACTTGATTAAAATTAAAGTGTATGTGTTACCTTTACAAATGGTTCCTGATGGGTTGGAAAAGTTGATTCAAGGACTGAATGCACAAATGAACAATGGAACTGTAGAATTAGGCAAAATACCGAGGGAATCTGCGTGCACGGCTCAGCCAATATAGGTAGACGCAACAATGGCGACCGAACCGAAGAGGAATCAGAAAGAAATTTGCCGTCGTTTTCAACCGAATCGACGAGCTTTATTCGAACGCCATAAGAGTTGACACCATTGAGCCACAGTTGTGGTTTGAAAAATTTGAAGCATCAGTTCGAGCTCAAGAATTTACATTATGAGAACCTACGGTGCGTGTGGCTGTCCAGGAATTAGTGGACCGGACAGTAGCAGTCCAATTGGAATTTCCGGTCGACCTCACTTATGAATAATTTAAAAGACGAGTGTTGGACCACTTCCGATCAAAGCCTCAGGAGGTGTCTTCGGAATTGTACAGTCTCAAACCATTCTGGGTGAGATGCCCCTCGATACAATGGAACGTATCAAGCGGTGGTTCTCCAAGCTAACTGAGTCTTTATCCGGGTTGCAACCACATGAAACCATCATGTTTATGCTGCTGGATACTACCAGATACGGTGCAATATCCAGCGTTCAGTGAGGCCTGGAATAAAGACTTCAGGCACTTCAAAGTTGGGCCATGATGACAAACAAAGTAGCAGTTGCAACTCCACGCATGTGTGCGGTTACGACATCTGTTGTTCGACGACTGGTTAAATAGAATGGGATTGATGTTTACTTCAAGCTCGCAAACTTGATTTAAAGTATTTTTTCCACCACCCGCGCAAACAATTATTGTTAAATTGTATTGCCTATATATGTATATGTGGCGAAGGCTACAAACAGTTAATGTTCGTGACTGCATAGAAATTGTGCAGCTGACATTTCCAGTCAAGTGCAATGTATGCGAGACTGCTAGATGTGAGAGACGCATATCTAAATTTGATTTCCATATATATTCAATGCGGTTTGATCCTCGATAGTCAGTTTGCCGTCGTACTCTGATGATGATCAAGGAAGGTCGAAACGCGTCAGTGCGTTGCGGCTGGCGGTAGTTTTGTTATGTTGTTCGACGACTGGTTAAATACAATGGGATTGGTGTTTACTTCAAGCTCGCAAATTTGATTTAAATAATTGTTACTACCACCCGCGCAAACAATTATTGTTAAATTGTATTGCCTATATATGTATATGTGGCGAAGGCTACAAACAGTTAATGTTCGTGACTGCAAAGAAATTGTGCAGCCGACATTTCCAGTCAAGTTCAATGTATGCGAGACTGCTAGAGATGAGAGCCGCATATCTAAATTTTATTTTCATATGTATTCAATGCGGTTTGATCCTAGATAGTCAGTTTGCCGTCGTACTCTGGTGATGATCAAGGAAGGTCAAAACGCGTCAGAGCGTTTCGGCTGGCGGTAGTTTTGTTACATTATTCGACGACTGGTTAAATACAATGGGATTGGTGTTTACTTCAAGCTCGCAAACTTGATTTAAAGATTTGTTACCACCACCCGCGCAAACATTTATTGTTAAAAAAAGTGTCATGATGTTTGTATAATATTGATTGATCAAGCGTGAATGGATATAATTTCAGGCTTTCAGAGATTGCTAACAAGTTCAAAACGAATAAATAAAAATTTGAATTTTTGCGGGGTGCCAGCTTCATATTTTGCAATGCCGCGTTTTGCGTACGTGGGTTGCAGCTATGCACTAACAGTTTCACATAGATCCGATTGATCAACATTTCCAAGTATGCATCTGTTTTGCCTTCGATCAGGCTGGGTGCGAATTCGTCACTTTCTTCCAAAGGCTTTTACATCGTTCATACTAACCATTGGAAATGCGTTGTTAAACAAAGATTACGTAGCACCGCATTTCCAATGGTTAGCATGAATGATGGTGAAGCCTTTGGAAGAAAGTGACGAATTCGCACCCAGTCTGATCGAAGGCAAAACAGATGCATACTTGGAAATGTTGATCAATCGGATCTGTGTGAAACTGTTAGTGCATAGCTGCAACCCACGTACGCAAAACGCGGCATTGCAAAATATGAAGCTGGCACCCCGCAAAAATTCAAATTTTTATTTATTCGTTTTGAACTTGTTAGCAATCTCTGAAAGCCTGAAATTATATATATATATATATATTTATATTTATTTATTTATTTATTTATAAAGCCGTCGAAAATCCTACCTCTTTTTTTCATAATTATACCTTAAAATAATTCGTAAACTCTCAGAATTATTTTCTTCGATTTAAGGGCAGGAAGTAGTTTAAATCCATCAATTATAAACATATTTCTTTTAAATAAGTTAAATAAAAATATACAATAACGCACAATTATATTTGAAGTTTTAAATTTTTAACTGAAAGTTATTGAAAGAAACTGTTTTTGTTTTGTATGGTACTTTATACGAAAAGTTCTTTTACATATTTTCCCTTTAATGCTTCATATTCCACAATTTCGTAAAAAATGTATACAAGTAACATCGTAACTTCAACTGTATTTGGCAAAACAACAACAGTTTAAAGTAAAGACTCAAGTAATTATCGTTGATAGAATACGTGAGGTCAATATTTTGCAAATAATTAATCGGAATTATCATGGAAATCTGGATGAGTACACAAAGTTTCCAGTTGGTCAGTGGCAAAATCATCTGCACTAGCAACCTCCGCGTACAAGACCTGAACAAGTGTAGGGTTTTCTATGCCATAGTGAAATGTTTCAACAGCTGGCGAGACTAGGAGATGATAACTTCTTTGCTCCTCTATTCGATTACCGATCACTAGATTAGTTGGTGAGTGTAAAGTATCATCATTTGTCCCGTCAAAACCAATAAAGATCTCAGACGATGGCGCGTGCTCTATCTCGTGGTGAAAATTAGGCTGAGAATTCTCAATCGGTTCGAATATACTGTCAGATCTTATTTCAGCCATAAATACATTGTCACGAGCGTCATTGTTGAACGCTTTTGGTACGTACATCTAAAAGATTAAAGGAAAAAATATACCCAAATTATAAAATGCCTTTTTTATGATGAATTCGTAATTCCACAAAATATGATTAATCTGCTATGGATTGACATGAGCTCAATATCGAAACACATTAGATTGAAAATCGGGAATGGATTCAAAACTAGTACTAGTTAGCACACTTATTTATAAACATTTGGTTAAGCAAGTTTAACTAAACTTCGAACATAACTGCGCAAAGTCAATATTCTGAGGAATGGTTTCAGAAAATGCATACCAGCAGGTTTATTAAACTCTGACAAATAAATTGAACATATTAATAACTCTCGTGCACAAGCAAAGGCAGATGTTAGTTCAATGTGTACAATTGTGAGAAAGAAATCTATTGTTGGTCCGCAAAATCCTATTCCCTAATTCCCACATGAAAGCCAGCTGACCAACTTTTGTAACAGGATTTCAGTTAACATTTATTTGCGTAAACATTCGAAGATTTGGTGGGCAGAAAATTTAAGTTGATTACTGAGCTAGTGCCCATCTCGTTTATAAAACGCAATTTAATTTTAAACCGGACCAGTTTCCTTTCAGCGACGCTATTCTCTGTATGATGACTGATTAACTGACACCGGGCAATATTAATAACAATAATATTCGGCCCACCCTTCTCCAGATCCATTGATTAAAACAGAGGTAATGTGAGAAGAGATTCTCCTACCATTTGACCAGTCCAAAAAATTCACTTGCAGAAGAAAGAAGGGTGCAAACTATCAAAAATGCATACATCCTTTTACTTGGAATTAGAGCCTCAATCTATAAATCCATTTTCTCTTAGGATCCGCTGAAGTCAAGAAAATGGAAATTTGTTTCAAAAGATATTCTTTAAATCAAATCTGAACCCGCGTAGTTGATGAAAATTACCTATTTCTAATTCAATATTTGCTTTGTACCAGGTTGATACTCTATATGAAATAATGGCATATCGCTGAGGAGTTTCGGAACCATCGTGTCTAAATCCAATCCAGTTAGGATCGACCTGAAGAAATGGCCGATGATAAACGTTAGTGATTGTAACATATAGATATATAGATAGATAGATATACATATCGATGGATATCTAAATAGGTAGATAGATAGATTGATAGATAGACCGATATAAATATAACAATAGATGGATGAATAAGTGGTTGCATAAATATATAGATAAATAAATGGATATATATATATATATATTGATAGATAGAAAAATTAAAATTTATTTAGATATTTAGACATATAGCTAAATTTGAAGTTAGGCGCCATTTTAGCAAAAAATTTTAAATAATGCACAAAGGAAATTTTTATTTGCTTACGATCTAGCAATTAGACATAGTAAAGGTAGTTTTACTGTATCTTACATTGGAACTGATCTAAATGAGACGAGCTCCAATTGCAATCGGGGTTTGTTTTGGTTGCCTACAGATTGAGTTTATGTAGAAGATTCTGAGTACTTAGTGCTGTCTATAAATATGCATATTCATTGGAATGGTTAGTTGGTATAACGGGTAGTCTTAATGATTTTATGTTTTATTTTTGAAATTAGTACAACCAAGTCATATTTCTTTCAGTTTTATTGAATTTAGCATCAGAGTTTTACTAATTTTACTTTTGATATTTTATTGCGTTGGATTTTGGATTAGCTGTATTCTTTTCATAATCTGTTTGAGAGTTTTATTGTTGAATGTAAAGACTTTATGAATGCAGATGATTTAGGCTTGAGTTTTGTCGGTTCCATTTCTCATTTGGACTTGTGTTCATTTTGTTTGTAGTTATTTAAAAGTCATTAAAATTTTTATGCCAGATTTGAAATGGCAGAAGTACGTTACCTTGTCTTCTGTGTGGAAGAAACTTGTTATGTTTTGTAGGGAGTAGTAAAATTTTCTAAAATGAAAATTCAAGTATATTTGGTAATGAGTTGACTCTCCATAAGCACCGTTTTGCACGTTGTAAAGTAACTTCTTCATGTTCGAGCTTACTAAGCAACAAAGAAAAGTTACCAATGATTTTCTATTCTTTGTTTCTGTTACAAGTTTTTTCAATATTTCGCCAGTAATATGATGGCTTACAGTTAAATACTGTTTTTTGCAAAGAACTAATATATATATGCAATAATGTATTAGGTGTTGCGAACCTAGTAACAAATTAGTTCAGTTGTGAACAGAAGGATAGACCAAAGGCAGCATGATCGAAAAGTATAATCTCATGCATATTCGTTTCGTGCTTACTGGCGACTCATCAGTAGGAGCCGGTATTACGCCCTTTAACCACTATATATTTGGTCAAAGAATGTGGAATAATAGGACGGTACAATCTCCTAGACGAATGTGTAAACCTGCAATAGTGAAGCTAACATCATCTAAAGTCAACGACAATGCGATTTTAACGCTAACTCACACTATATAATATATATACCGAGTTTGGTTATGCTGTCTCGCGTCTTTATTGTTTGTATTCATTTGTATACATAGAGATGCGGACGCCCAGCTTGATGCCATATGTGCATGTTTTCGGGTTGAGCAGTCTTGATGTGGGAATCTCAATAAGCACATGTGGCGATTTTTGAAATTGTCATCATATGAGCAGTTCTCTTGAGTTATCGGTTACTAACACAATAACTATAGTGTTAGTATCCTTTACAGACTCGGTATATATATTACATAGTGTGTGTTAGCGTTGAAGTCGCATTGTCGTTGACTTAAGATGATGTTAGCTTCACTATTGCAGGTTTACACATTCGTCTAGGAGATTGCACCGTCCTATTATTACACATTCTTTGACCAAATATATAGTGAATAAAGGGCGTAATACCGGCTCCTACTGATGAGTCGCCAGTAAGCACGAAACGAATGTACATGAGATTATACCTTCCGTTCATGCTGCCTTTGGTTTATCCTTCCGATCACAACTGAACTAATTTGTTACTAGTTTCGCAACACCTAATACATACTTGGATATGATGGCTTGCCTGAAGAGTATTGATCAGCAGCAACAAATTATCTAATATAAATTTATTCTCAAGGTTTTCCATAAATGTATCTTTATTACATTTAAGCTTGTTGTTATTAAGTTTTTGTATGTTTAAATCGCATGTTGTGTCATTCTTTCATTAATGTTTCGCTTCATTTCAAAAAGTTTTTATTCAAATATAAAACTATTCAACCAAATCGCAAAAATATACGAAAACAAAATTTAAAATTAATTCAGTTCTTTTTTGCATTTGGAAGGAAATTATTATTAATAAAGTTAAAAATTATAAAAATTGCTATCACCGCCCGCGCAATCAATGCACGTTTAATTATATAAATGTTTAACATGGAGGCGAAAAAGTTACACAGACTTTCCTTTATTGAAGTACCGGCGGAACCCTTAAACACGATAACTGATCAGTGCACTTAACAAACAAAACTAGATTCAACTTAAAACCTAGTTAATAAACAAGTAACTATCGAAAATTTAGATAATTTATTTAACCTTCATACACAAATCAAGCAGCAATCAAATCTGCCTGCAGATTAAAAATGCAAAAGACATTACTTTTGTATACAAATGAACTGCCATTTAATGGAAATAAAATTGTCAAATTAATTTATAATAGACACCATTCTTCAAATTTAATATAATAAATAAATCCGCAAATTACCTGCTCCCATCTCCATTGAAAGTAGACCAGAATGATCAGCAATATGAGCAGCAGCATTATTCAATACAGACAAATTATGTCTTATCACTTCCTCCAATTCGAACTGGGTGCGTTTTGTATATCGCCTATGCAAAGCAGCTGCAGTTCCATTGGGATAATTAGTTAATCCATAAACAAGATTAAACAAATTTGGCTTTAGCTTTCCATTGCAATGTTCCTAAGA
This sequence comes from Eudiplozoon nipponicum, assembly GCA_029291075.1. Classification (NCBI taxonomy): domain Eukaryota; kingdom Metazoa; phylum Platyhelminthes; class Monogenea; order Mazocraeidea; family Diplozoidae; genus Eudiplozoon; species Eudiplozoon nipponicum. The sequence goes on along the minus strand of JAQBSW010009297.1, from coordinate 15,574 downwards.
AATATAAAAATTATAAATACCTCAATAAAGCGAAAGAAAGTTTCTCCAGTAAGCAAAGCATCGCTACCAGCTTGATGCTTTTCCCCGAATCTTGGCACTCCTAATGCGTCCGCTAATTTCTGCAATCCACCTTTAAAGAGCTTGTACTCGTTCATCATCGATTTGACATCGACAATCCTCGGAAAATAAATTTGCATTTGACATTGAAAATCTTCATACGCATCAGGCATGCAAGGCCAATTTGTGCACAGCTTCATCATGTACGCAAAATCGTAAGCGCTTAACCATGAATAAATTTAACAACTTACCTATGAAACCCAACCCATGTTATTTCATCATTAAATATAAGACCACTTGTACGGAGAGTTTCTGCAAACATATGTGGTTCAATGCCGTGATATGTTAACTTGTTGAAATCAACACCACATTTGTTCAACAGTTGAATAGAATCAGCTGCGTGTATCTCGAAATTCACATCCCATTTTAAGTTAAACTGCACAGTAGAAATTTGGTCGATGCATTTTCCATTTTTATTGAAAAAACTAAATCCGATCTGTATGGGCTTCAGCATATCTACATTTACTTTGATAGTATTATAAGCCACATCATAGTTACTGGCAAAGTCACCGAATAACTCCGCGACAACACCGGGGAATTCTGTGTCTATGGCAACATAACGGGTATCTGGAAGCAATTTTCGGACTAATTGCATGCCTTCATTGAAATTATGGCCCCATACATCCATCACACGAATACTAGGCAGTGTCCCATTGTGAGGCTCAAGAGTCGTATGGGAGCAGCCATAGCTTTGCTGCGAATACTTCTGATTATTATGTTCAATATGATGCATATGAGCATGATTGAGATGCCCATGGTGGTAGGATGGAAAAACATCTGTTGCAACTGCCATACCACCATGTAATCCTGATTCTCCGTTGTGAGTGCTAAACGACGAATCTGAACGCACGCTAGCCAAAGAATAGTCATATGCGTTTTGCGTTACTGATGATAAGTCTCGGAAGAGGTTCATCGTTATACATAAGTGACACATATTGTGTATTTACCTGAAAGAAGTTATAATAGATTAGTATATTAAATAGTATGAAAAACTGAGATTGTTTGTAAACCTACAAATATATTGTAAACGTAATCACATGTAACAATATTCAGGCTAATGCTTATATATTTGTTTACCATGCAAGCATTGTACTACGCAGCATCGATTCTGTAAGGTTAAAACTGTGACTCATATATTAAAGCCTTGTTTCCTCAAGATTAATACAAATACCCCTAAAAACGATTTTTTAGTTTTTTTTATATAGTGGGCAATTGGAAAGAGTATGCTTCCGCAACACTGCACACTGGCATATGAATCTAGAAATAGATTTCGCACGAAAACAGAATGACTAAACCGCCTGTTCCTGACTATTCAAATTCGCTAGAGTGAAAACAAAACGTAGCCTTGTTAAAATACATTAAGAGTACGAAGATAAAATGTATGTGCTCTCGGAAATCAATTCAAGATATTATATTTTGTAAGACAAATCCAGATGGAACTCGAACCGAAATAGAGAGGGCTCTCTGACATCGGGACTAACTGCAGATAACTGAAACCGAACACAATCCTTCACAATAGAATAGAAGAGAATTGAATTGAATTGAATTGAATTGGATTGCCCCGATGCTCGGAAATTATCTTTTGACTTCAAGAATGTGTCCTACTTCTGCCTCAATTTTTGATCTTGTGTTGTCTACATAATATAAATGCAAAACCTGAATTTATCATGAATTGATTGATATATACTACAAAAATTGAAAACTTACTTGCAATTCCTCAAACTGAATTCTCCAAATTCGTTACCGTAGTTCTAATAGAGCCAAAAACGTGTTCTGCTAATGCCAGAATGCAAAAAAGTGAAATGCATGCTCTTGTTGACCGCAAAATGAAGAAATGTAAACAAATAGAATTTTATTTTATAGCTTACTAAACAAACAAAATTCCATTAACCAGAGAAAACAAAATGCTAATTAACTGTAAACAAATAAAACAGTGATTTGAACTCAATATTTTGCGGTGTGTAAGCATTCAGGTTATCAATGCCGCGTTTTGCGTACGCGGGTAATAGCTGTACACGGGCAGTTACACAAAGATCCGATTTGTCACTATTTCCAATTTTGTTTTGTCTTTGATCGGGTTGACTCATTTTTACTTCAATTGGAAATGCGGTTCTATCACATCTTTGTTTACTGGCGACGTTTCGGTGCCTACTTTCCAGCACCATCATCAGGCAACACAACACTGATCACAATAGCAGATTTAAGCAAATGTGGTAACCTCGTTCCAAAACCATTCTATTTATATATATTTGACTCAACACTATTTTAATCATAGAATTTGTCTCAGTAACTAAACTCAATATATAACTTTTTATAATTAGCAGACCAATCATTACCTCACCTATACCTCATCTCATCTCGTATGCAGAATATTTTAGGGGAGAGAGACAGTATCGAACCTTTTGTTATTTGTTATAACTGTATTGCTACTATGTCACGGTAATCAAAATTTAAAAATGCTAAAACTAAAACCTTGACTATCATATACTGTATTTTATTTAAAGCCGGGAACTCTAATGTATACAATGGTGTGTGAGGTATTGCGCACATAGCAACAAATTAGTTCAAATATGGAGCAGCAAGTAACGTAGATGGATGGAGAGTGAATATTATATCGACGCTTAGGTGAACGATTAAAGAGAGAAAGATAGAGATAGCCTGGACAACTAACGTTTTTCAAAAAACTAATCGTAAGCACATTGCGAAGTTAATCAACTATTGGAAATAATTGCATAAGAATATTTGCTCATATGACTAAAATAATTCATTATATCTATATACATATATATCTAAATATAATATCGTAAAACCTTTATATATATATATATATATATATATATATATATATATATATATATAAATAGAGAGAGAGAAAAAGGACCATTGATAATTATTAAATATGAATAATTTCTATTCTTATTATATATTTATTTATTACGTTAGTCACACCTTATATCAATATATAAAATACATGTCAATACGTATAAAAACATATATATGAATATAAGCAACAGTATGAGACCAACATCCCTAATCCTATATATATATATATATATATATATATATATATATATATATATATATATATATATATATATATACGTTTGCATATTTCAAATTATTATTTTATTCTTTTCTTACTGTTTTTTTATTTACCAATTAATCAAATTGTATATTTATTTATTCACACCTTATATAAATATATAAAATACATATAAATATGTATAAAAACATATATATATAAATATAAGCAACAGTGTGAGTCATATATATATATATATATATATATATATATATTATGTGTATAGAATAAACCTATCAATCTACCCATAGGCCTATCTATATATCCGTCTATCTATCACATTTTGGTTTCCTCTTAAAAGGATACATGGTAGCTATTAACCATGAATATCTTCTCTATGACTAACGTATTATACATTTATTAAGATATTCTTACCTTACATAAATATAGAAAATATAAGCGACAATGTAAGTCAAATGTGTCTTATCTAATGTTCTATCTACTAACCCTTGCTAAATCGGTATACCGTCTTTTGGAACATTTTTATTGAGAAAAATAAGTATATAGGAAATTGATATTGGTACAGATCATTCGCAACCAGTTTTCTATAAGCGAGGTTTTTTACTTAGGTTCCCACTTAATTCATGTTCCGCAGCCTCACGTTTTCTGACCATAGAAAATGCTTCATTAAATATTGGGCCCAATGATTTTTCTACCGATGTTACATTCATTACACCTTTTCCTGATTTTATTTCAATTGACTCTCTAATTAGTCTAGTTAATCTGTTGCGGTTGCATAACGCGATGCGTTTACATCCTTCCCAGTCTATTTCATGACCCGTTTCCTTCGAATGCCTAGCTAGGTCTGATCTTTGAATGTGTCCATATTTGCAGGCTGTCTTATGTTCACCTCTACGAACCTTTATAGGTCGCATGGTTTCGCCTATATACCTGAGATTACATTCTTTACAAGGTATCGCATATACTCCTGATGTCTCGAGGGGTTCTACTCTTTCTTTTTGGTTAGGTAGTTTATTGCCTATAGTAAGCGATTGTCTTAAAACTGTTTTAATATTGTATTTAGCTGCTATTATTCTAATTTTCCTGCTCAATTTAGAATCAGGTAATACCATAATTTTGTGCTTCTCCGGTTCCGTTTCCTTCTTTACTTTGTTTATTATATTATTGTTAAATCTCTGTAACATCTCATCTATTAATCTATCTATTATACTTGACTGCATAGAAATTGTTCAGTTGCCATTTCCAGTCAAGTAAAACGTTTGCGAAACTACTAAATTTGAGAGCCGCATATTTAATTTTGCTTTCCATATATACGAAGTGCGCTCTGATCATCGCTATGTATATAATAATATAATATATATAATATAATATGTACCGACTCGGAAACCATAGTGTTAGTATCCGGTACTCATCGATTTCAAAAAAGGAATCAGTTACTAACACAATAGCAATAGTGTTAGTATCCTTTACAGACTCGGTATATATATATTATATAGAGTGAGTTGGCATTGAAGTCGCATTGTCGTTGACTTTAGATGATGTTAGCTTCACTATTGCAGGTTTACACATTCGTCTAAGAGATTGTTCCGTCCTATTATTCCACATTCTTTGATCAAATATATAGTGGTTAAAGGGCGTAATACCGGCTCCTACTGATGAGTCGCCAGTAAGCACGAAACGAATGTGCATGAGATTATACTTTCCGTTCATGCTGCCTTTGGTTTATCCTTCTGGTCACAACTGAACTAATTTGTTACTAGGTTCGCAAAACCTAATACATACTTGCATATATATTAGTTCTTCGCAACAAACAGTATTTAACGAACATTAACTGTTTGTAGGTTTCGTCACATATGAATATATTGGCAATACAATTCACGGGTGTTTAAATCTAGTGTGTGAGCTTGAAGAAAACACCAATCTCATTTTATTTAACAAGTTGTTTGATAACATAGCGAAATTACTACCAGTCGCACGCACTGACGCGTATATATACCGAGTCTGTAAAGGATACTAACACTATGGCTATTGAGTTAGTAACCGATACCAACATTATTGTACCGAAAAAGTACATGGTACTAACACAATGGTTTCCGAGTCGGAATATGGTACCAACATTATGGATATCAATTTATGCTAAAGTTCACCGAAATTGAGAATTACAACAATTTCTGAACACCTGTTACTCTAGTAAATCCATACACTCTGGCCTTGATCGATATCAGTTATCACATTTCGCGGTAAGCATGACATCATTCAATTCAATATATAACAGTTAAATACTGTTTGTTGCGGAGACCTAATATATATGCCAGTATGTATTAGGTGTTGCGAACCTAGTAACAAATTAGTTCAGTTGTAACCAGAAGGATAAACCAAAGACAACATGAACGGAATGTGTAATCTCATGCACATTCGTTTCATGCTTACTAGCGACTAATCAGAAGGAGCCGGTATTACGCCCTTTAACCACTATATATTTTGGTGAAGAATGTGGGATAATAGGACGGTAAAATCACCTAGACGAATGTGTAAATCTGCAGTAGTGAAGCTAACACTATATAAAGTTTCGACAATGCGACTTCAATGCTAACTGGCGACTCATCAGTAGGAGCTGGTATTACGCCATTTAACCACTATATATTTTGGTCAAGAATGTGGGATAATAGGCCGGTACAATCTCCTAGGCGAATGTGTTAACCTGCAATGGTGAAGCTAACTTCATAAAGTCTACGAAAATGCGATTCCAAAGCTAACTCACACTATATAATATATATACCGAGTCTGTAAAGTATACTAACACTATGGCTATCATGTTAGTAACCGATAACAACATTATTTTACCGAAACGTTTCATGCTACTAACATTAGGGTTTCGGAGTCGGTACATGGTACCAACCTGATGGATATCAATATATGCTATAGTCTACCAAAGGCACCATGAACGCAAAGTCTAGGAGATTAAACCTTCCTACTTTCCCACATTCTTGCACGAAAGGAATGTGCATGAGATTATACTTTCCGTTCATGCTGCCTTTGGTTTATCCTTCTGGTCACAACTGAACTAATTTTTTAGTAGGTTCGCAACACCTTATACATACTTACATATATATTAGCTCTTTGAAACAAACAGTATTTAACTGAGACTCTATATAGTTTTAGCTTCACTAGTGCACCTTTACACTATCGTGTGTAAATTGCACTGTCTTATTATCACACATTCCTCACCCAAATATATATTGGTTAAAGGGCGTAATACCGGCTCCTACTGATGAATCGCCAGTAAGCAGGAAAAGAATGGGCATGAGATTATACTTTCCGTTCATGCTGCCTTTGGTTTATCCTTCTGGTCACAACTGAACTAATTTGTTACTAGGTTCGCAAAACCTAATACATACTTGCATATATATTAGTTCTTCGCAACAAACAGTATTTAACTGTAATATATTGAATTGAATGATGTCATGCTTACCGCGAAATGTGATAACTGATATCGATGAAGGCCAGAGTGTATGGTTTAACTGGAGTAACAGGTGTTCGGAAATTGTTGTAATTCTCAATTTGGGTGAACTTTAGCATAAATTTATATCCAACAGGTTGGTATCATGTACCGACTCGGAAACCATAGTGTTAGTATCCGGTACTCATCGATTTCAAAAAAGGTATCAATTACTAACACTATAGCCATAGTGTTAGTATCCTTTACAGACTCGGTATATATATTATATAGTGTGAGTTAGCATTGAAGTCGCATTGTCGTGGACTTTAGATTACGTTAGCTTCACTATTGCAGGTTTACACATTCCTCTAGGAGATTGTACCGTCCTATTATTCCACATTCTTCTACCAAATACATAGTGGTTAAAGGGCGTAATACCGGCTCCTACTGATGAGTCGCCAGTAAGCACGAAACGAATGTGCATGAGATTATACTTTCCGGTCATGCTGCCTTTGGTTTATCCTTCTGGTCACAACTGAACTAATTTGTTACTAGATTCGCAAAACCTAATACATACTTGCATATATATTAGCTCTTCGCAACAAACAGTATTTAACTGAGACTCTATATAGTTTTAGCTTCACTAGTGCACCTTTACACTATCGTGTGTAAATTGCACTGTCTTATTATCACACATTCCTCACCCAAATATATATTGGTTAAAGGGCGTAATACCGGCTCCTACTGATGAATCGCCAGTAAGCAGGAAAAGAATGGGCATGAGATTATACTTTCCGTTCATGCTGCCTTTGGTTTATCCTTCTGGTCACTGCTGAACTAATTTGTTACTAGGTTCGCAAAACCTAATACATACTTGCATATATATTAGTTATTCGCAACAAACAGTATTTAACTGTAATATATTGAATTGAATGATGTCATGCTTATCGCGAAATGTGATAACTGATATCGATGAAGGCCAGAGTGTATGGTTTAACTGGAGTAACAGGTGATCGGAAATTGTTGTAATTTTCAATTTGGGTGAACTTTAGCATAAATTTATGTCCAGCAGGTTGGTATCATGTACCGACTCGGAAACCATAGTGTTAGTATCCGGTACTCATCGATTTCAAAAAAGGTATCAATTACTAACACTATAGCCATAGTGTTAGTATCCTTTACAGACTCGGTATATATATTATATAGTGTGAGTTAGCATTGAAGTCGCATTGTCGTGGACTTTAGATTACGTTAGCTTCACTATTACAGGTTTACACATTCGTCTAGGAGATTGTACCGTCCTATTATTCCACATTCTTCTACCAAATATATAGTGGTTAAAGGGCGTAATACCGGCTCCTACTGATGAGTCGCCAGTAAGCACGAAACGAATGTGCATGAGATTATATTTTCCGTTCATGCTGTCTTTCGTGTACCCTTCTGGCCACAACTGGACTAATTTGTTATACGTTTCGCAATACCTAATACATACTTGCATATATATTAGGTCTTTGCAACAAACAGTACTTAAATATTATATATTGATTTGAATGATGTCATGCATACCGCGAAATGTGTTGACTGATATCGATCAAAGCCAGAGTGTATGGATTTACTGGAGTAACAGGAGTTAAGAAATAGTTGTAATTCTCAATGTCGGTGAACTATAGCATACATTTATATCAATCATGTTGGCACCAAGTTCATACATGGAAAACATAGTATTAGTACCATGTACCTTTTTGGTATTATAATGTTGGTATCGAATACTAACACAAAAGCCATAGTGTTAGTATCCTTTACAGACTCAGTATATATAATATATAGAGTGAGTTAGCATTGAAGTCGCATTGTCGAGACTTTATATAATTTTTAATTCACTGCCGCAGGTTTACACATTCTTCTAGGAGAATGTACCGTCCTATTATCCCACATTCCTCACCCAAATATAAAGTGGTTAAAGGGGCATGTATGAGCAACTGATGAGTCACTAGTAAAGCACGGCTGGAAGTACATTAAACAAAATTTTTGTTATTCTTTACTCTTTGTTTTCATCATTGGTCCTGTAAGACCAATTTTATTAGCGAAAAAGAATGATTTTCTTGTTTATTCTGGTCTAAAACATGCTCATTAATTAAGGATCAATGGATTCTTTGGGCTTTCAGCGTATACTGCAATGTGGTTTATTTAATATTCCCTCCAATGTGGACGACAATTAACGAATATTTTGTCATCAATCCTTGAATTCTAGAAAGTTCTGTCCATGAAGATTCGAAATACGATTATGGAAAATGTGACATAACCCGACTAAATGTATGGATTTCTTAGTATCATTTCGTTTACAACAATTTTATTGACACATGTATACAACACCAAAAGTTGAGAAGTAAATTTCAAGAAACATTCAATTCAAACTAGGCGAACTTTGCAGGCGACAGGTCAACTTATTTAAATTTAGCCAACGCTAAGTGGCTTAATTTTATCGGAGGTCTATTTTAAATATATTTAAAATTAAATAAATTATATTTTCTATTAAATGTGTTATGAACACTTAGGGCATGTGATTTGATCAGTGCATTTTCATTATCAAAAGGTAAGCGAATTTAAATTTGATAAATATCAAAAGTAAAGATTATAGGTTCCGCAAATGCTGATTTGTTTATCATTTTGGTCATATTTGATCTAATATATCACTAGGTACACAACACCTAACACACAATTGCATATATCTCATTTATGTTTCACAAACACTATCTAACTTTTATATATTAAATCGAACGAAGCCGCGAGTTTAATCACTGGAGGATACAAATTTCCTTGTTTTAAGTTGTCGTTGTATAATTAACTTGATGATGCGTGTCTGTCGATGGAAGTTTGCGCTTTTTCAGTTTTATCAGACTTCAGAATTTAATGGGTTTTTTGCTGGAACCAAACATTGCTTGATGGGTCGGACAAGTTTTTAATAGTGAAAGCCGTTTGTTTTTGGCTTTTCTAAGTATAAGACTACTCCTTCATTTAGTTCGGAGTAAAATCTGTGTTCAATTTGTTAGATTAAGTAAGTTTTTATGATTATAATAAGATGTTTTTTTTAGAATTATTGCTAGGAATTAGTCCATTGTTATGTACAATTGACTTTGTTAGCATTGAAGACTACCAAAATTTGAGGCATGTATAATCAATGTGATTATTCATTGTGGCATTTGCATATTTCAGAATTTCGCTAAGTTTGAATATATTATTTGTGAGAGAAAGACAATATTAACGAATAAGGAGCAGTAGTAAATCTAGACAGATTAACCGTCTGGATAAATCGGCGTATAATAGTTCACATACTTAGCTGACTTTGAGACAGGCTGTTCGATTAAATTCATGTAAAATTTAAGTTGCATTTAAACACCCACCATTTAATTACCTACTGCTTAACTTTTGTATGTGTATCATTTTTTCACCTGTAAGTGATCAAATAAAGATTTGATTTCGTTACATATTGGATAGCTAATGTGTTAATGCAAATTTGTACTTTATTTTGACCACCCATGATATAAGCGGTAAAAATGGTAGCTTGATTTTTATATTTCAACTTTGTAATATGTCAAAATTGTGCGTGTGTGTCTTTGTTTGTGTGTTTGTGCGTTTTTGTACTTTTAATAAGTGATTTCTCTATTGCTTGTTGATATAGATTTTAGGAGAAAGAAAGACTGCGGTAGACATATGTGAATGTATTGCGTTTATTTTGACTTACACTCTAACATTTAAATTATTTTATTACTGGTTGTTAAATTTCTATTATCAAGGTTGCGGTCTTGATATAAACACCTGACCCATTAATTACCTTCATTTGTCAGTATAAACTAAGAATTGTATAGTGTAGAAAAGGCAATTCATCCAGTAGACCGGTTTCGTCCTTATTGGGAACTCATCAAGTACTGGCCAGAATTTGCCGCGGACAGGATACGAACCTGGGCACGTCTGCTTCGGAATCTGGTGCTCTAACCACTGAGCTATCCTGCCGCACACTACACTACACACAATTTTCAGTTATATACTAACAAATGTAACTTGGTTAGTCAATTTTTCCTTTAGGTGGAGCTCATATGGCATCCATTTAGACCCAAAGTTCCAACTAACCATGCCCAATCTGTCATTACTGAACAGACACCACATTACATGGGGAAATGGTATTGAAATGAACATTTATATAATTAAACGAACATTGGTTGCGCGGGTGGTGATAACAATTATTATAATCAAGGGTGCGGTCTTGATATAAACACCTGACCCATTAGTTACTTACATATGCCAGTATAAACTAAGAATTGTATAGTGTAGAAAAGGCAATTCATCCAGTAGACCGGTTTCGTCCTTATTGGGAACTCATCAAGTACTGGCCAGAATTTGCCGCGGACAGGATACGAACCTGGGCACGTCTGCTTCGGAATCTGGTGCTCTAACCACTGAGCTATCCTGCCGCACACTACACTACACACAATTTTCAGTTATATACTAACTAATGTAACTTGGTTAGTCAATTTTTCCTTTAGGTGGAGCTCATATGGCATCCATTTAGACCCAAAGTTCCAACTAACCATGACCAATCTGTCATTACTGAACAGACACCACATTACATGGGGAAGTGGTTTTGAAATGAACATTTATATAATTAAACGAACATTGGTTGCGCGGGTGGTGATAACAATTTCTATACTCAAGGTTGCGGTCTTGATATAAACACCTGGCCCATTAATTACCTTCATTTGTCAGTATAAACTAAGAATTTTATAGTGTAGAAAAGGCAATTCATCCAGTAGACCGGTTTCGTCCTTATTGGGAACTCATCAGGTACTGGCCAGAATTTGCCGCGGACAGGATACGAACCTGGGCACGTCTGCTTCGGAATCTGGTGCTCTAACCACTGAGCTATCCTGCCGCACACTACACTACACACAATTTTCAGTTATATACTAACTAATGTAACTTGGTTAGTCAATTTTTCCTTTAGGTGGAGCTCATATGGCATCCATTTAGACCCAAAGTTCCAACTAACCATGACCAATCGGTCATTACTAAATTGTCTAACTAATTTTCAGGTGAGGAAAAGTAGTCTCTTTCTCTCGGATTTGACCGCATTTTTCTTGTGCGGGACAATTGTTAGCACTCATAGGTCGGCAAAATCTTGAACCTTTTATCTTTTCAGATGATGTAATTTTTGGCCTCAGTTGATGGGTTCTCACTTGTCCCTTCTCCTTTAAGCCTTCAATTAGCTGATTTTCTGAAAGCGCTTTAGGATCAAGATCCGCCATTGATCTTTTACCTATATTTCGAGACGTTATTTCCAGTCTCATCTTCAGGGTTCACACAATACGCACAGGAGTAAAACACAACTTGTGGCAAATGTGGTATCCTCATTCAAGACATATATATTTATATATTTTTTTTATTTTAATTGTCTTCCTAATATCCGGTCTTATACCTAGTCTCTAATACTCAAATGTATACAAAAACTTATCCCTGTCCCCCTCTGCGCACACATCTACCTATAAACATGTGTATTTTAACTATAAGCACACCTAATGGATTGACATACACGCCTATCAATGATGTCTATATTTTAATTGCTGTACCGGACGCATAGAAAGATCAACAAATTTTGAATTCTATATTGCTGTAATCCTCACCTGCCCCCCAGTTCACCTAATTTCATCCAGCTTGCAATCGGTTATATACAGAGAGATTAAAAAACTATTGAAACTCTATAGAGTATTATTCTATCATTTTGACAAGACCGAATACGGAAGTTACACTAACTAAATCGTTTTCCGCTCAGTACACATTTATACTCAGATCCTATATGAATTAGTTTCTGTATTAAAATATCGTATATATCTATATATATAGATAAACATATAAGCAACTATGTGGGTTACTCCCACATCTTTTATAAATATCTATATATCTAAATATAACTATACCTACGTGTATACACTATATATATATCAGCAATCTTTTATATTTTAATTTTATTTTTACTTATATATTTGTACCCACATCTTATAAAATATCCATTTATACATATGTCCACACACTATCTATGTATATATATAGATAAGCATATAAGCAACTATGTGGGTTCATCCCACATCTTTTATAAATATCTATATATTCATCATATATCTATATATATATACGTGTATATACCATATATATAATATGAATCTCATACAAGCAACACTGTGAGTCCCGCAACGGATAAATTATATCAGTAAAACACTTTTTATATATCTATTTTATTGTCTATCTATATACTTCTATATATATATGTAGATATATGTATCTATAAGCAGTTGAAATAGGTTCTTTGAAATTCAACCACTTACAATTTATATGTATATATAAATATCAAAGCATATCTATCTTCCCGTCTACACCTCATATATATATATATGTATATATATATATATATACATAATGCCTATCTCAATTCACAAAAGCAACCATGTGAGCTTTTCCCACCTTATATATAAAATCTAAATATTCTTCTACATATATATTGTGAATATCTAAATAAGCATTTAAGCAACCATGTGAGTTCACCCCACATCTTATATGAATATTTAGAATCATCCATATATATGTATTTGCGAAATATAGATGCCCATATTTGTTAAATATATTTAGATAAATATATAAGCAACAACGTGAAATTCTCTCACATCTTATATAAATTGAAATGTTCATCATATATATACATATATAACTATAGCCATATTACCGCCCTCTAACTCTCTCTAATTCGTTCTGTTTTCTCCCATTTCATAGTCGTGGTCTCTTATTTAGATTTATTGTTAGCTCTGATTCCTCTAATCTAAGTTTCTTTCCATTAGAGAAGGCTTCATTGAATATTGAGCCTAATGATTTTTCTACACATGTCATATTCATGACGTTCATTTCTGATTTTATTTCAATTGATTCTCTAATCAACCTGGTTAATCTATTTCGGTTACATAGTGCAATCCGTTAACAGCCGTCCCAGTTTATTTGATGACCTGACTCCATTGAGTGTCTGGCTAGATCCGATCTATTACTATGTCTGTATTTGCATGCGGTCTTATGTTCACCTCTACGTACCTTTATTGGACGCATGGTTTCACCTATATACCTAAGATTGCAATCTTTACAAGGTATCTCATAAGCCCCTGATGTGTTAAGAGGTTCTATTTTTTCTTTTTGATTCGGTAACTTATTGCCTATTGTAACTGTTTGCCTTAACACTGTTCTTATGTTGTATTTTGTTGCTAATATTCTAATCTTTCTACTTAATTTGGAGTCTGGTAGAACCAGAGTTCTGTGCTTATCTTCATTCTGATTATCTAACTCTCCTGTCCGTTTCTCCTGTGTTATTCTTCTCTTAAATCGCAATAATGTCTCCTTTATGACTTTCTCAGTTAATTTTTCTGGATAACCATTTATCCTGAATATTTCTTTCAATTTCTTTAGTTCTTTATCCCTATATTTTAAATCCACTATTTTAAGACTTCTTATTATCATAGATTTTAGAATGCCTATTTTCGTCCCAAACGGGTGATTAGAGCAATAATTCAGGAGGATACCAGAATAAGTATCCTTCCTATAAATATCTTTCTCTAATGTCTGACCCATTCGTTTTAATTTTACATCTAGAAACGATAATTCTTCTTTGTTTTCTTTTTCCAATGTGAATTTTACCTCTCCCAGTTGATTAGCTAAATACAGAAAATTCTCCAACTCATTGTCCCCGTGATTCCAAATTAGGAAGATATCATCTAGGAATCTTAAATATAAGCATGGTTTGAGGGGAGATCTAAGTAGGAGATTTTTTTCTAAATAATGCATATAAATATTAGCGACTGGGACTGATAATGGTTGTCCCATAGGAACACCTTTAACTTGAAGGTAGAATTCATTTCTAAATATAAAGTATGTAGAGGACATACAAATTTTTAACATTTCCATAATACTACTTAACATCATTTTACTCCCTTCTAGTATTTGAGGGTATTCAGTTAGGCAACGTTGGACACACTCTAATGCAACCTGTACCGGAATGTTCGTATACATAGATACCACATCCAGGCTTGCCAGTTTATCATTCTCTAATAATTTATATTTACTAATAATATCCGTAAAGTGATAAGTATTTTTTAATGTATAATCTAGAAAATAGGTGTATTTTCTTATTCTATGGCACAGAAATTTGGACATTTTATAATTAACTTGATGATGCGTGTCTGTCGATGGAAGTTTGCGCTTTTTCAGTTTTATCAGACTTCAGAATTTAATGGGTTTTTTGCTGGAACCAAACATTGCTTGATGGGTCGGACAAGTTTTTAATAGTGAAAGCCGTTTGTTTTTGGCTTTTCTAAGTATAAGACTACTCCTTCATTTAGTTCGGAGTAAAATCTGTGTTCAATTTGTTAGATTAAGTAAGTTTTTATGATTATAATAAGATGTTTTTTTAGAATTATTGCTAGGAATTAGTCCATTGTTATGTACAATTGACTTTGTTAGCATTGAAGACTACCAAAATTTGAGGCATGTATAATCAATGTGATTATTCATTGTGGCATTTGCATATTTCAGAATTTCGCTAAGTTTGAATATATTATTTGTGAGAGAAAGACAATATTAACGAATAAGGAGCAGTAGTAAATCTAGACAGATTAACCGTCTGGATAAATCGGCGTATAATAGTTCACATACTTAGCTGACTTTGAGACAGGCTGTTCGATTAAATTCATGTAAAATTTAAGTTGCATTTAAACACCCACCATTTAATTACCTACTGCTTAACTTTTGTATGTGTATCATTTTTTCACCTGTAAGTGATCAAATAAAGATTTGATTTCGTTACATATTGGATAGCTAATGTGTTAATGCAAATTTGTACTTTATTTTGACCACCCATGATATAAGCGGTAAAAATGGTAGCTTGATTTTTA
>JAQBSW010009296.1:0-29586 GCA_029291075.1 Eudiplozoon nipponicum | reverse complement strand
TTGAAGCCGGGGCGTTTACAAATCTTATACTTTCTTAAATTATAGCGCGTGTCCTGAATATTTGGTATCCTTTAAATTAAAATTTAAAAAATAGATGAAATTGATATTATTGGTCATGTAAAAAATTATAACTTAATAATAATATTATTGAATATTTTATTTATTTTATAACGTTTCTTTTGTTTTTGTTCTGTCTTTATTTGATTTATTTTATTATTATATATTGTACAATTTGCTTAACGTTTACAGTCTGATTGTCTGTTACTCTATTTGTTCATGTTGTGGCGTTTCAACTATCTTTTATGCATCAAAATATAAATAATGAAAGAAGGCTGTGGAATTATAAGTCCTAGGTCACGCCCTTTAAATGATAAGCATCTAATTAAAGGCAGTAACTACTTGGGTCGAGGTTTAAATACGTCTAACAACAAGCGTCAAAAAGGTACCTCAAGCGGTGAGCCAGATGAACGATCGAAGAATTCTACCAGGGCTTTGTCAGAAATAAATCTTGATCCACATTATGGCGTCGGCATGTACGCGAGAAGTACGAATAAACGCGTACCGTCTAAATCTAAGGACGATTCGTTGTTTCTTAAGCCTAAAGGTCCAGCTCCGAAGACAGGATCAAATGGTGTAACAAACACCATAAAAAAGGCCTCTAGTTGTCAAGATATGAAAATCTCTGATGATAAATCGTCAGGATCGAGCAATTCATCTAAATCGGGTGTTATTCGTACGCGTAGCGTCAACAGTCATGAGAAGAAAGTCCAAAATATACTAAACTTGACTGGATTATCTGGTGAAGCGACTATGAAACGCGCAAACATCACTAAGAAAAGAATTAAAAATGCTCCGTTAGATGTTTCATCTGAACCGCCTGGACTTCCTCAGCAAACCTGCTCAAGCATTGAATCTCAGAGGAACGCAAATAGAATAACAGTGAACACCGATTTATTATCAAGAGTCGAAAAAGAGAAAAAACAATACGAAGCTAGGATTTCAGAGCTTACCCAAATTACACAAAACAGAAAAATGGAGATAGAAAAGTTAAACTTTGAATTGCGTAGGGCAAAGGCAGCTGCTGAGGAGGCTAACAGATTGGCTGAAGCTTCCCAAAATGAAATTGTATTACTTAAAAAGCAGCTTAAGGGCCAAAATTCCTTGTCAGATATTAAGCAAACAAACGAAATTTTGACGGATAATTTGATTGATTCAGTGACTGCTAATTTGGATTCAGTTAAAGGTAAAGCTGTTGACGATAGGTTTAGTTACGGTAAAGACGACAGCTGCAGTTTTACTGATGTGTCTGCATCCACCAATTTATCTCAGATGCAGTTAGTTACACCTTATTCACCGCCAATGTCTTTGGTCACTACAAACTGTCTGACTGGAGATGCAGCTACTACTCATATTACTGGGACTGTGACAGTGAGCTCGAACTCAAGTGATTGGGGTGACTCCCGGCACGGTATAGAAGCTAGCATTGCTAGTGCATATGCCAGAGAAAGCTATAATGAAGTCTGTATCGATGATCGATATCCCATTAAGTCTATGACAGTTGAGGCTTTGTCACTTGAAAATCTACAAGGCCGTCTTCTTCAAATGGAGGAAGACAAGCATAGTACAACAGAAGAATTACAAGCGACTCTGCAAGAACTATGTGATTTACAAAGAAGCTTGGATGAGGCTCACGAGGAGAATCGCGGATTAGCTTTTGAAAGAGCGATCCTTCTGGAATCTTTATGCACACAGACAGCTAAACTGGAACACTGTCGTCTACAAATTGATCAGCTGAAGCATCTGTTGTTGACAAGTAGGGCTGCCCAAATGCCTGAAGAACGTGAGGCTCATTTCTGTAAATTATACGCATCAATAGAACAAGAAAAACAGGATCTCTTGGCACAAAATGATGAACTAGCTCAAAGCAGTGATGGTATGGCGCAAGAGTGCCGATTATTGTCTGAAAAAGCCTCTCTTTTGCAGGATAGTTACGACACTTTAGAGACCGAGCATGAATCATTATCAAAAGCTTATCAACTTATTTGCATTAAGCTGCAATCACTAGAGAAGGCGCGAGCAGCTATTGATAATGCACCTAGTTCGGAACCACCGGGCCCATCTAGGTTAGATGTGTTGCGTGAAAGTAGAGATTTACTTAAGAAAACTGGAATTGACTTCTCTTTGCTCGATTATGACCAGCCCACTCAATATGATGCTAATGGAAGTCAGGTAATTCATGGACCTGCAGTTGAGTATAAATGGCAGGCAGATCTTCTAGCTAAAAAAGAAGCTGAGGTGACATTAAATTACTCTGAATTACCGACAAATGAACAAGTGGCACACTTAAAAACTGAGCTTTCCGATTGGAGAGATCGATATATGCTGACTGTTGTCGAATACGATCGCCAGAGAACTGAATGGAATTCGTACGAACGTGATCTACTTAAAACAGTCCAAGTGGCTGATGCATTTAAGGCAGAAACCGAAGAAGAAATGAAGCGTATTGCACAAGAAAATAATGCTTTGCGAGAACAGGTAAATTGTGACGTTACTGATAATCTTACTGTTATTTTTCCTGCAATTGTATATTCTTTATTGTATTATTTTGTCTACCCGTATAAATTTTGACATGGTGCTATGTTTACAGTATTTGTACACACTAATCTCCTTGTTTTAACCATCGTAGTAACTTAAGTTATATTTTCGGGCTTGCTTTGAACACCAGTTCTGCATTTAGCCAGTCGGAAAAAATAGGAAACTGCCGTCAATTACGTATGCTCACGCGCTTTGACCTCCCATTAAAATCATCAGGAAACTACACATTGACTAACGAGTATAAAATCTAATATATATATATATATATATATATATATATATATATATATATATATATATTATTGTAAATCAGAAATGCTACTTACTATTAGTAATCTCGTAGATGGTACTCTTGTACGTCGGCTGCATATTTTATATGGAGTTAAGATGGTATCATTCAAAAGAGATTTTGATAAATTTATCACAACACTATCAATGGTCGCTGAAGTGCAGTAAAGGCACAATAAGGAAGCGTCTAACGACTGTAAAACTAAATATATTGTCAGTATATATAATCAGAGACCGCCATGCTATTATATATATATACATATATATATATATATATATATATATATATATATATATATATATATATATATATATATAACTACGTTTATTACTGAACTGTTTTCTATTAGCTTAAAGCTGTATTTGCTAATCACGCATCATTCCATGTTATTTATTGGTATATCGTATGCTGTGATGGTAGCCATGAATAACAGACAAGCTGAGCCTGTGGTCTTCATAGAATTGAAATTCTCATTATGACGTTATCCTGTTGTATCGTGAAGCTGCTACGCTCCTGGTGTTTCCCAGGGTTCTATCTTTTCTTTTTGGTTGGAGAGTATAGTGCTTTGTGTAGGGGATTGTTTTAAATGATCTTTATATTGTAATTTAAAGCTTCTGGTTTTACTTTCCTATTTAGTATAGAGCCCAGTAATACTATGATCTTCTGTTCTTCCTTCCATTTATCCGCTTTTATTTACCTCAAATTAGGATTAAATTTTCTTACGACATCCATCATCATTGCTTCTATTAAACGAAGAGTATAACCATTAGCCCCGAATATATCGCACGGTATTCCAAATTCTAACTTTCTACGATTTATATCTGTTAATCTAAGACTTCCTAATGTTGATGACCTTAAAATACCGATTTTCATACGATACCATTGTTTAGACCTGAAATTAAGTGGGATTCCTGAATAAGTATCCTTCCTACAAATATCTCTTTCTAATTTCTGACTATTTATAGTTAACTTGAAATCCAAAAGAGGTAATTCAACTGATGATTCATTTTCCAGAGAAAATTGAAATTCGCTAATTCCCTTAACTAAATTTAAGAAATTTACCATTTTATCATAACCCTGGTTCCAGATCATTTAGTATGTCATCCAAGAACATGAGGTAAAATTTTGCTTTGAATGGAGTCTTATTCAAAAGATTATTTTCCAAGTAATGCCTAACGTTGTTTTCTATTGGGACTGACAAAGGTTGTCCCGTAGGGACACTTCGAAATTGTTTATGAAATTCTTTCTTAAATTTAAAATAAGTAGAAGGCACACATAAACACATCATCTCCATGATGTGTCCAATCGTCATTTTACTTCCTAATATGTAGGGGTGATCAACTAGAGAAAATCGAAAAAATCCAGGGCTTCAGGTATCGGCATATTCGTGTACATAGAGGCTACATCTAAGCTTACTAATCCATACTTTTTCTCTAGTACACATTTATCAAAAATTTTAACCCACTGATAGAGTTTAGCTATGTATTATTTAATAAATATGAATATTTTGTTATTCTATGACTCAAAAACTTAGAAATTTTATATGTTGTGGTGAGTTGGAAATTCACTATAATTCTTAATGGATTACCAGGCTTATGTGCTTCTACTAACTTGACTAAACAATACTCTGTGGGTGCAACTGTATCTCATTGTATGTGAGTGTTACGACGCGTAGAATCCAATTCATCACTAGCCATCATGTTATTGATTAGTAATTTTACTCTACGTTACGATTAAATTACTACTTTCGTTGGGTCTATAATTCCCGACGTCAGCCAGTTTTCTACCATGTCTAATTCTGACTTTTATGATTTCTCTATTACGGGCTTCTTCACTAAAATCCTCAATAAAATAATCTGCGTGCAAAGTTGAAGTTAAAATCGAGCTTAATTTAGTTTTCCTCTTGAAAAGTATAATTTTACGTTTATCTAAATCACGAATCAAATTGTTCGTAATATTTATACAAAGGTCATGCTTAAGAGACATACCATGCGTATTTTACTTAAAGCTTAATGTAAAACGGAAACATGGAAGAATTTGTCTGACCTGAGCAAAGGGTAAATTAATGTTTATTGACTGCAGTTTCATTTGGATGTGCGTATATGTGTATCAGTAATATTTTAACGAAGTTTTTTAGTTACGTATACACATACACATGCACATGCGTGGCGTGCGCCTATTTAATGGTATGCCAATAGCTGTTATTAACTTGTCTATTTTTAGTGCAACCCTAGTGGTTTGAATTGAAATTTAACATGTGCATTGGTCTTTCGGATTCCTAGTTTTATCACTCATGTCATGTTTTTATGACGAGTGTTTCTGACTTATTGGTCTACCCCCACCTGAAAGTGATGGCCATCTCAGTTATGTCATTTGACATTGAGTGTGTAAAACGAATAGTTAACACAGGCAATTGATAAATTATTATTCAGCCACTCTGGTCTAAATTAGTTAGGTGAAAACAACAGTTATGAAAATGCACACACACATGTAACACGCGAATATCTAATGAAAGGTCAGTCTGAAGTATAAATATTATGGCTAGAGGAAATAACGCGCTTGCTTCATTAGTTTCGTTTGTTAAACTTGTGAGGCAGATTGCAACTGATGAAGGCTAACGGTAAGTTAGGCCGAAATATTTTGTCAAAAAAAAACTACTGGAACAATGAAAGCTGTGTTAGTCAAAACGCAGATCAAGTAATTTCAATTAATCCAGGTTTGCAAATGAAAACATCATTCAATAACCTTATCTTAACAATAATTTTCTCATTTTTTGGTGATTTCTCAATTTGGATAATTGTACTCATACACGATTAAGAATTTCCATCTGATTCGCATTATGGTATTTTTAAAGGATTGTGGATTACGGGCGTCATAGTGAAGTATGCCACAATTTGCGATCTAGGGTTGTCACTTTGCACTAGTATATAATATATCTACTTTACATATATATTTATTTATACTCACATTTTATATGAATACATAAATATCCATACATATACACACACCATATATATTATGTTTATCTAAGTCAAAATATGAGCAATCATGCGAGTTCCTCTCCTATCTTACATAAATAGTATCCTTTCCAAGTGTAAAAATAAAAAATAAGTTTTATCAAATACAAGAAACGCTTTCTTATTTTGTTCTCAAGTATCTAAAAATGAACATCTCTTTATATATGTATAAATTGAAAGGCAAAACAAGATAAAAATATGTAAACATGGAAAGAGTGTGAAAAAGGAAACCAATCAATTGCGTGCGTCACCTGCAAATTAAGCTCAATACCTGAACATGCTTCTTCTGTGTGCCTAAATCCGGCTGCAATTTGTTTATCCATAAGGTTTAGTATGTGGCTAGCTCCCTTTTGTTATTGCATTTAGTAATTATTTTAAATGCTACGTCCGGAGAACATACGTGTGATTAACTTTGAAAAAATACCAATCAATCAGCTAACAATGGAGGCACTATCGATGGGCCGAAATTATGGAATAAATCCTTTAATAAATGCGATGTTGATTTTGAGGCAGCATTTGAATTGATATTTGATCAAACAGCCGACTTGGAAACTACCAGTATTGATTATAAAAATTGGTTCAAGGCTACATTAGTTGACCAGACTTCACATTTGAAATCGTCCAAATGCACAGAACAGCATGCATTGACAAAGCAAAACTTAAATGCGCTTAAGGGTATCATCAGAAATGCAGACATCAAAATATTACGCGCTGATAAAGACAAGAGCCTTGTTATAATGTGCATATCTAACTACCTGCAATAGATGGAAAACGTGTTGAATGACAATACAAAATTCACGCGTCTAGACGATAAATCAGATTAAATAGACAAAGTGGAGTGCAGAGTAATAAATGAAATTAAGATCCGGACAGATGCCGGTTTAATTGATGAGGCCACTGCATAGAAGCTCAAGTCAGTTGGATCTTCTACACCAACAGAGTACGGATTACCAAAAACACAAAAAATTTGACCTATGCGACCAACATAATCAATGGTCAATTCTTGATTTCATGCATTGACTAAATGGTTACTTCGTATACTGGAACCATTGCACTGACAACTAGATATTTATTCGGTTGCCGATTCTTTAGAGTTTGTCAACAAAATTCAAGGTATATGTTAATACAAGATTATGGTATCTTTTGATATTACGTCTTTGTTTCCAAATGTTCCAAATGACTAAACCATTGACATAATAAAGGTAGAACAAGACATATTACTATCGCCGCTACAAGGTCATACTCTACGTAAGCTTATGTTATTATGCACGAAAGACTTACTGTTTCGTTTTAATGGGAGCATCTATAAACAGACTGATGGTGTGGCAATGGGGAGGCCCTTATCTCCAGTGTTGGCTAAGATTTTTATAGGACATCTAGAGAGCAAATTAAGGAGTGACATAAGTAAATGTGCTCAATATATACGGTACGTAGATGGTATTTTTTCTTGTCCTTAAGAACTGGTCGCAATCACGAACACTGATTCGAAGTTTCAACACAGCGTATAATAATATCGGTTTCATGTCAGAGCACGAAGAAAATGATCGTCTGCCTTTCTTAGATGTACTATTAAAGAAAGTAACTAATGGTAAATTGAACAGGGCAATTTACCATAAACCAACATGGTCTGCACAGTATTTGCATTAAAACAGTTTTGTGCCGTTTCAATACAACTTTTCAACAGTTCGTGGCTGCTTTTCAAGAATTGACAGGTTGGTTAGTCAAGATTCAAAAGAAAACGAATATAATAAAGCAATTAACGATTTATTGTCTAATGGCTATCCTAGACAATTAATGGAATCAATTATTAAAAGGGGAATTAAACATAAACAGACATATTACGGACCAGAAAAGAAATCAGTCCACCTGAACATCCCATTTAAGGGGGATGCAGTTTCCCGAATGGCACAAAGGAAAGTTGAAGCGGCATTAACACGCACATTTATTTCAGCTAAGCTACGAGTGTTATTTAGAATAACACACTTGTCGTTACCATCAATAAAAAAGAAACAGCAGTTAATGTCGACATCAAATATTATTTACTAATATACATGCGCAAGTTTTCGATCAACTTACGTAGGCCGTTCAACAAGATGATTAATTACTCTAATGAGAGATCACCGTAACTTCAGCGCCTGTTTTAAATCAAATGGTGAATACACGTCTGCAATTGCACAATACATCGTTGAAATATCAAACGTATGTTCTCTAGGCGTAGCATTTAAAATAATTAATTGCAGTAACAAAAGTGAGCTAGCTACATAAGAAGCCTTATTTGCAGCCGGATTTATGCAAGTAGAAGAAGTATTTTAAGGCATTGAGCTTTAACTGTAGGTGACGCACGCAATTGAATGGTTGCCTTTTTCCACATTCTCTCCATTCTATCTTGTTTTGCCCTTCAATTTATTGATAAAGAGATGTTCATTTGTAGATACTTGAGAAGAAATTGAGAAAGAAGCATTTCTTGTATTTGATAAAATTTCTTTTTATTTTTGCATATGGAAAGGATACAATGAATTATATATATATAAAATAAGTCTATGAATTTCATCCGTAACTATTCGTTTGATGTTAAAACTCTGTGATTTGAACACTTATCAAAGGGCTTTCATCTTATTTACTTTTATTGCTAAGTCTTTCATTAAATATTTTTCAAAAATTTCTTTTTAAACTATCATTTATTTTATTTCATATCTAAATAAATTTTCTTAATTTATTGAATAGGATTTTTGTGACTTTCGCCCCACTCAACCTATTGAGATCATTCTATTAATACAGCGTTTTATATGTTAAGAAAAAATAACTGGTCTGCCGCGTGCAAAGGTAAATTAATGTCCACTGACTGCTTTTTCATTTAGATGTACGTTAGTGTGTATTAATTTGACTTAATTGAATCTTCTTTATTTATGTACACACATACAAGTGCATATGTGTGACGTGCGCTTATTTAATGATATGACAAGAAGTGTTATTAAACAAGCCCATCCTGAGTAAAACTTGAGTGGTTTGAATTTAAATTTAACAAGTGTATGAGTAGTTTGCATTTATAATTTTATCACTTATAATGGCGTGTAGTTATGACGAGTGTTTCTGATTTATTTGTCTCTCCCAACCCGAAAACGTGAGGGTAATGTCGTTTTCGTGCTTTCACTTGGAGTGCCTAAAACAAATAGTCGAATACATACAAATGGTAAATTCGTATTCAGCTACTCTAGTCTCAGTTAAATAACTATACCAGTTATGGAAATGAATACGCACATGTGATGCGCAACCTTCTATTGAAGGTCAGTCTGAAGTATAAATGATATGTACAGAGGAAATATCGTACTTGATTCATTAGTTTTCACCAACTGAAGAAAACTGCGAAATATTTTGGTAAAAGAAAACAGCTGGAATCATTACTGCGTTAGTCAAAACGCAGATCAGTCAACCATGTTTCGATGATCGATCGTACATGGGCTAACGGGGCTATGGCGGTGGTGTCACCAGGGCGTGGTGGATTTCCGACCGGCAATCGGATCTCCTATAAAATACCACATGAGCCCGACGACGGCACCATGACTCGGCGTGTGTTCCCCGCCACAAAAGGGGACAACAGCCACAGGATTACATGGACTCCTGGACAGTACCCCGTACTTCCGAATGGCGAATGAGCTCTCAACAGCCACCGGCAACCATACTATTTTCTGCTGCCTTGCAGACTGCGCTTGGATGTGCAAAGGCTAGAGGTGCGTCCTCGATCAAAAAGCCGAGTGGTGAGGGGACACCACTTGTACGAAATTCCCAAGAAACTCCATGAAAATGTCACAATCTATGAATACCGTTCATGCTACGGCGTCCCCGGCAAGCGACGCGCCCTGTGCTCCCCCAGAGGCCAGGGTGTCAAATGAAAAGCTATCTGGTTTTATCAGCGCGAAAACACCTATTTATTTCGGGTGTTGGAATGTTCGAACATTGCTTGATATCGGCAGCCAAGCAATCACGGCCAAATCTTTATATGACTACCAGATTGAAGTTGCATGCCTGTCTGAAGTCCGACTGCCCGGCACGGGATCAACGAAGATAAAAGTACCGTCGGCAGAATCAACATACTTGATGCATCACAGCGGACCAGTTGACGGGTCCGGACAACACGGTGTAGCCATTTTACTTGGTCCTACAGCGCAGAGAGCCATGCTGGCTTGGAATCCCGTATCACCGAGGATCGCAACGGTCCGACTGAGAGGGAAACCTTTTAACATCACAGTCGTAGCCGTCTACGCACCAACCCTCGCAGCTGATTCAGATGTGAAAGATGAGTTCTACGACCAATTGCAAGAGACCATCAACGGAATTTCCAGAGGTGACATACTATTTGTTGCTGGTGACTGGAATGCACGAACAGGACCTTCTGACTCATCCACCAGACATACTGGGAAAGTTTGGTCTAGGTGAGCGCTGCGAGAACGGAGCACGACTTATCAGCTTTGCAGAAGTCAACCATATGTGCGTTACCAATACGCGTTTCCAACACCCTCGGAAGCATTTGCTCACCTGGTATTCAAACGATGGTCACACAGCCAATCAGATCGATTACATTCTGGTACGGTCGCGTTGGATGTCTTCTGTCGAAGATTGCAGGTCATACCGAGGAGCTGAAACTGGCAGCCGAGGAGGGTCCGACCACACTCTAGTACGTGCCAAATTGAGGCTTCATCTCAAGTCCCGACGGCGCCGTCAACCTACGAAACGCCTGAATGTTGCTGCCCTAACGGACCCATCCCGTTGTACAGCACTATCTGCCTCAATCACTGCAAAGTTGACTGCCGCTGACGGTGGAACTCATGCCGTAGATAAAACCAATGTGGAGCATCAATGGAATAACTTGAAACTCTCTACTCAGCAAGCTGCGCTTGAAACGCTCGGAACCATCAAAAGTCACCATAAAGACTGGATCTCTGAACGCACGATGCGAGCGTCACAAAAAGCAAGAGATGCCCGGATGAATAACGCGCCTAATTATCGCCACCTGAGACGTGAAACCACGAGGTCTGCTCGGGCTGACCGTAAGCAGTACTGGGATGAAATGGCTTCCGCCATGGAATCGGCTGCAAACGTCGGTGATTTCGGGGGTCTCTTCCGTCTTATACGTAAAGCATCCGGTAAGCGCAATGCAGAGACAATTCTACGCAGCGCAACAGGAGACTTGATTTCTGATGTCAATGGCAAAATCGCAAGATGGGTTGAACATTTTTCGCAGTTATTGAACCGACCATACAGTGGCCGCTCCCCACCGCAACCACCTGCAACATCTACACCCAGCTACGATGTGGACTGCTCTTCCCCAACCGAGGTTGAGATCGCTATGACCATCCAGCGCATGAAGAGCAAGAAATCCCCCGGTGAAGATGGAATTCCTGCAGAGATCTACAAGGCCTGTATAGGCGCACTACTGCCATCAATCCATCGACTGTTCTCTTCTATCTGGGAACAAGAAGCATGCCCGTCAGACTTCGGAATGTCAATCCTGTTACCGTTTCCCAAAAAGGGTGATAGATCAAGGTGTGAAAACTACCGTGGTATCAGTCTTCTCAACACCGCATCCAAGCTGTTGGCGTCGATTCTATTGAACCGCTTCTGCAATGAGCGGCATGTCCGTACCCGTCCCAATCAGGGTGGATTCCGCCCAGGCAAAGGCTGTGTTGATCAGATCTTTACATTACGGCGAGTTTTGGAACATCGCAACGAATTTCAACAACCAACCGTCGCTTGTTTTATTGATTTTCGAGCTGCTTTTGACTCTGTTGATCGCGACTCCCTATGGAACATCATGCTGCTCGACGGTATGCCCATAAAACTCGTCAATCTGATCAAGGCCTACTATGCAGCCACCAAAGCCAGAGTACGTGTGTACGGAGAAGAATCGGATGAATTCAGTCTGCACACAGGGGTTCGACAAGGATGTCCCTTGTCACCCATATTGTTCAATTATGCGGTTGACTGGATTCTGAGCAACGCGCTAACTGAGTTCCGAGGCGTTCAAGTATCAAATAACCTATGGCTGACGGATGTTGATTACGCAGACGATGTTGTTCTCCTTGCTGACAGCTTTGGGAGCATGCAAGCCGTTTTGGATCAAGTGGCCCAGTTTTCATCAGCCGTTGGTCTGGAAATCAATGCCGACAAAACGAAAGCCTTCGCCATCGGTGTATCTTCATCTGATGAGCAGCTCACGGTGTACGACAGCCCAATCGAAACAGTCGACGATTTTACGTACCTTGGCTCAAAAATACTTCCAACTGGTCAAGCAAAGAATGAAGTCCGAACACGCATCGACCGTGCCAGACTTGCTTTCTTACAATTGAAGAACTCACTTTGGAGAAGAAGTGAAATCAGCCTCAAAACAAAAATCCGAGTCTACCAGGCTACTGTTCGGCCTGTGCTACTGTATGGCTGTGAGACTTGGCCATTACGTTCTGAGGACTCCAAAAAGCTCGAAGTATTCGACCATTGGTGCCTTAGGTACATCACAAAGACAAAATGGATGGACCGAGTGTCGAACGCATCTGTTCGTCACCAATGCGGTGACATCATGCAACTATCCGTCTGGATCCAACATCGTCGACTTCAATGGTTCGGGCACGTACTACGCAAACCCGAAGACGAAATGGTACGGCAGGTGATGACCCCGGTTCAATGTGCAAACTGGCGCCGCCGCCGAGGTGGACAACTGAAGACATGGCTTGCAACAATCAAATCGGACCTGGAACTCCTAGGTTTACGCAATGTTTATGGTCCGCGTCACTGGGAGCGTCATTGGCCCTCTTTATGTTCCGAAATGGCTGCCAACCGCCCGGCATGGAGAGGTTTAATCCGGGATATCAATGGAGCCGGCTTATCCTCTAAAAGGAGCCAGCCGCAGTAAAGTAAAAGTAAAGTAAGATCAGGTAACAACCAAAATACTCGTTGAACGCCGTTGTTAATTGCGAAAGATACAGGAAGGCGCATTCTAGTGCGAATACAAGCATGCCGGTAATTATAAGAGGCTTTAAGTAATTGAACAATTTTTGTCAGCGTACATATAAACTCTTGAATAAGGCAGAATCGAAAGCGAATGAGTAGTCTAGACAGGTAACGATGATGGGCCGCTGGTAGTCGTGCTAATATTTTAAATATCGCTTGAAATCTTTAAAAGGTAATAGAAGAATTCCTTTCCAGTGGCTTAGTAGTTCCAAAGCTTCACAATCACCGGGACCAACTCGAAGCTTGCTTTTCTCATGTATGAATGATTCAAATCTAATTCTTCTAAGTAGTCTTAACGATGCAGCACTGAGTGCTACTAACCTGTGAACCTTATTGAATTTCAAGACTAAGTTTATGAACCAGGTGGCTTTTGGTGCTGTTAGAAAATGAGATATGATTAACTTAATACTGCGAATAGAGTAAACTAAGAATCAAGGGACACAAAATGAAGAGGGTCTTACCAGGTGCTTTGCAGGTCATACTGACTCCTCCTACGACTTAAACTTTCTGCCGAAAGCCACAGATTGAGGCGCGAAATCACGCGTTCTGAACAAAACGGAGAAAATTGGCATTATAAAGCGAAGACTGAAACCATGGATAATGCTACCAATATTGGTATCATTGGAAATGCGTGCCAATTAATACATTTAGGTTTTGGTAAACATTAAGGAATGCCACCGCTTCTGAGAAATGCAGCGAGCATGCTCTTTCATATCTTGGTAAAAAAAACTTAAGATGAGTAATGCACTTAAATCAGTTGCTCAGCCACGAAAATCGTATCTTCTTCATTCACAGCTACAACTCTACGAGTAACATGTAATACTACTTGTGCCACACCCAAGAGAAAATAATTTATCGGAATAATACTTGACTTGACAAAGGAGACTGTCAGAGACGATAGAAATTCTACTTAAATTTACAAAGCAAACGTTTCCGTTATGTTGGCGTCTCATGACCATTTAGTCTGCCATTTTTCAGAATTTGAGACCTATTAAAATTGGAATGCGACTGTTCTCCCGTACCCATAGCTATGTGTGATCTCTTTAAACACGAGATCTACTGGGAATACATCTAATAAGTTTTGACGGAAAAATATTTGCCCCTTACATTTTATCACGACTCTTCCCAGATAAATAAATTCGTGAGTATAGGAGGCGTGTATTCAAGATGTAAAATCGACAAGCATTGTCTGTTCGGATGGTGCCAGCAAATGCTCTCGTCTTGTTTATTTCGGATGATAGGTGTGCTAATTGCAGATCAGAAGCTTGAATTTGTTTGCTAAGGTTTGTTTGGAATGCACTCCACTGGTGCTTTCGGAGTGCTTGACGTTCACTCCTAGCATTACAAAAAGGCTGTGATAAAACCCGACTAGATAAATATTTAATTGTTGTAACAGATTGTGTGAGATGTCTTACCGCTAATATCTTGAGTCTTTCAAGCACAGAAGACATTCATTCTTTTTTTAGCGGTCTTACATTTTATTTTTTTGTAAAATGATTCGTAATAAATTTAAGTTGACTTGCCTGAATATAATATTTTTTTATTGTTTAAAAGATTGCTCAACTACAATCCAGCTGTGTTAAATCAGCTTCGGTGATAATTTCACAAGATGACGGAGGAAACCCCATTGTTCATGTGCCTAGTTATTCCGAAACTTCACAGCCGCCCGGGCAAATCCAGAGCCCGCCATCATCATGTACAGATGAAATTTCATCTGAGACTGCAATGTCTCAAGTTTATTCTTTATCCAAAGAACTGACTAATGGCGTTTCTGTAACCGAATGTTCAGCTCTCAATTCCGAAGTCGAAACGTCGACTAGCAGAGATGGCATAAAGGCGACGATTGTTGGTAGTCACTCGCCAGTTTGTACTAGTGGCATTCCTAGCACTAGTTCTACAAAGTTATCCTCTTCTTACAGCAACAATTTGGATACGTTCAACGTAACACAGAACGGACTCCCTGCAGCTACAGGTCTACCAGTTGGCATCAAAGCGTCAAGCTCCGTAGATGGTGGCCTTCTTCGTGTGGAGTCTGTAACTAACCAGCAGGTAATGATGCTTTATTTTCTTTTTGATCTGGTAGAACTAAGATACGTTATTGATTATCGTGTATATTAGTTTTGTGTGCTTGAAAGTTTTTCGTAGATTTACCTCTTCATAATGGCAACATCTTATGGTGATATTTTGATGCTAAATCGTTGAATTACTTTAGTCAGTAAAATCTAAATAACTTTATCGTTATCGCACACTCGTTTTAGATCTGTGTTGATGATGCTGGAAAATTTTCATGTCAGGACTTTAACAAATTCAACCATCTCGTATAGTGCAACTTTATGTTCTACAACATTTTTTTTGCTTTTTAATAGTGATCATGATGATGAACTAGCGAATCTGTATCGCTAGAGTTTCGTGTTTGATTTGATTCGATTTTTATTTATAAATAAATATTAATGGCTACCTTATTAATGACATATATTGTACATTTCAACTAGAAATCTTGCAAGAAAAACTTGCACATTTTTTACTTAATAATTACTTAGTAGCGTTTGAAGTGCCAGCAGTGATGTGTAAATTCAAGGATTTAAATACAACATACTAACCGATTACAATACTTCCTATATATATATATATATATATATATATATATATATATATATATATATATATATATATATATATATATATGGCTATGCCTTATTGAATGTTGCTGTTTTTAGTGCTGGAACTTTAATGTCACTGCAATCAGGCTAAGACTAACGAGTAGATCGGAGGGACTGATGCAGTTGTAATCGCTATTTTTAGCTATGGCCTATCTTCGTAAATCTTTGTTTTTCACACAGTCTTGACGTGGTTTAACGTTGAAAACATTGGGGTTTCCGTAAACCGCTCATGGCCAGAGGCCAAATATGAACGTTTTTCAAATAAATCAAGCTTCATTAGTGGAATGCTTGGCGCGTAAATGTTTTAGTCTCCAAGAACCTCATTGACTATGCGGAGCAAGCCGAAACTAAACCAGAGTATTGCTCTGCATTCAAGTAAAGTACCACTGCAACAATGGATAGCAGATAGGTAGCACCATTCCTGGTGGGATCACGATCACGTTGAGACGAGTGAAGAATCTCATTTTTACGTAAACAACGCTGGAATATGAAACATTTTGGAATGCTGAATGCAGATCTAGGTGCCTATTGACAACCAATGTGTATAACGTGCATGTGCGTTTCAGCAGCCGTCAAAGAATGACTTGTTAGCGAAGCAAGATCTCTTTAATGTCCTCGCTCAAATGAGATGGCTCCCTTATGCGTATTTCCGATGTGTTCATAATATCTGTTTCATCTGGATATGCTTTAATATTTGCTAATTCGGTATCGATATTCATTTTTTCTGTTACCAACCGTACCATGACTTCTACCGAAAATTGATATTTATTCAATTGATCGTGGTTAATTGAGCTTTGATATGCGAGTGCGCATAGCAGTGTGTTTGTGTGCATCTAAGTATCCTTATAACTTTATAAAAAGTGATGTTCGAAATCTGATTACTCTAGTATAGG
Source organism: Eudiplozoon nipponicum (assembly GCA_029291075.1). Lineage (NCBI taxonomy): Eukaryota > Metazoa > Platyhelminthes > Monogenea > Mazocraeidea > Diplozoidae > Eudiplozoon > Eudiplozoon nipponicum. The sequence goes on along the minus strand of JAQBSW010009296.1, from coordinate 13,130 downwards.
TACAGTAAATTTTCATCTTTTTTCGCTTTTTAGCTATTGCTTGTAAGAATGTTTTGTCTTGGTATGTTATTCTTGTCGTATTGTTCATTTTCTATAGTTTACTACCTGATAAAAGCACAAAATCATTAATCGAACATTGGTTACGCGGGCGGTGATAATTTCTTTAATCACGGTTGCGAACTTGATATAAACACCTGAACCATTATGTACATACATTTATTAGTATAAACTATGTATTGTATAGTGTATATAGTGAGTAAGGACGAAACCGGTCTACTGGATGAATTTACTTTTTTACACTATGCAATACTTAGTTTATACTGAAAAATATATTTATATAATGGGTCAGGTGTTTTGCTAATTATATGACATTAAAACATTAATTACTAAAGGCTTTTGTTGCTGTGCTTGATGATGCTGATACTAACCAAGAAATGTTGCGCATGCGGACCCATGACAGACTATTGGGACCCATATTATCAAATTTAGATGTAGTTGACTTTAAATGTTTCTGTCATGTCCACCTTGTTTTTTACACCAATCTGGAGCTGGACGAGGGTCCAATGATGTGCCAAGAACTGGAACTGAAAGCATCGCAAAACTAGAAGCACGTTTTGGTCGATCCAAAGGACATCTACGGATGTGAACGTTGGATATTCATTGTCGGTAACTTGCATGTGCTATGCTTTTGAAACGCCAATGGTCGAATGCCTGTAAGCATCTTAAATCATCAAGTATCACTAGATGCATTATATGCACAATCCTGTAAAAGCATCTTACATTTAGAGGGTGCAAATGTCATATCGAAAGAAGTAACAACGAATGCCGATCTATTTAGCTGGCCTGCGCAGAATCTCGATTGTAGAAAAATAGTACGATATCATCTACATTTTCAAGATTGAATAATCATAATAGCGTCTATTGCATGATTAATCGGAAAGAAGGAAAGCAGACAACCCTGAAGAACTCCACAGATTGTATTAAATTTTTGTGTTAATTCGTTTGGGTCTTTAACGCGACCAGACATATTTGCATAGAGATCGCGTTGAATACTTACAAATTTGGTGGACACAACTTTTCCACAGAATATTGACAAGACAATTGCGATCCAACGAGTTAAATGCCGCATTAAAGTCTAGATAGACGGCTATTGTTGGGAGGCGATATTCATGTTGCTATTCAAAAACTGTATATAATGTAGAAAAAAATTATTGATATAACCTCCTGACCGGAATCCGGCTTGTTCTTCTCTTGTATGTGATTAATGCGAAGCGCTAAGACGGTGTAAGATAATCACAACTAAGGGCCTAGATAAAACTGGAGACGATCTTATATCACAATGGTTATCAATTAAGACTGCTTTTTTACCGATTCATTCCAAGCAAACACTATGTCCACATATAGTACGAAAATGGCTAGTTAGCGATCCGGAAACTATATCGCCACCATTCCTAAATAAGCTCGGAAGCAAATCATCGAGATACACAGCTTTGTGACATCTAGGATTTCATCGCGTCTTGCTAATTCAGTCGGTTATTCGAGATTAACATTCCTGCGCGAAATGGCATCGAGACGAGCTCAGTGGAGATCTTATTGCAGAATTATGGTATAATCATTTTTTTAGTTTGGTCAAGTTAGCTGCGAGATACAACGTGATACTGGGAACTCCTAAAGGAAGCTGTATTGCCGATGTTGCCTTGCCTTAAATCTGGCTTGGCCATAATGTTGTTGTGCTGAGGTATAGTTTTTCTCAATTCTGTGTGTTATCTAGTTTAATTTAGTCGAAGTAACTAGATCCTTCCCTTCATAAAGCACTCCGCTTTAAAAAAAATTGTTTACCTAATTTATTATTTATGCCACAATTTTTGTTTTTTTGTCAGTATATACTAAGCAAAGTGTAATGCTGTATAGTCAATTAATCGAATAGACTGGTTTCGTTCTTATGTGTAACTCTACAAGTACTGTCAGAATTTAGCCGTGGATGAGGCTTGAAGTTTTCATCATGGTGGCGCAGTGGATAGTCACAGACTCCGAAGCAAATATGTCCCAGTTCGAGTTTAGTCCGCGAAAAAATCACAGACAGTACACTAAGAGTTCCCAATAAGAGCGAATCCGCTCACAATACCTAATACACAATTGCACAGGTATAAGCTCACCACAACAAACAATAGGTAACTGAGATTTTATTCTATTGGTCACATGTATGGATGGTCTTTCAAGTTATGTAATAAATATATTTATGTGACTTGTTTTCTAGTTGGATGGAGTCGTGTTATTCACTTAATTTCAGCTGGTTTTTTTAACGATTTTAGTTGTTCGAATTTAGCATTCTACACTGTTGATTTAGGCATGATTTCGGGATTCGGGACCACCTCTGGTGCTCACAAAAATGGATTTTTGAATTGTCCTGCTCGCCTATAAAGGCGATTTATTTTGTCCACAACATATATAAATTGTGTGCAAGGTATTCATGTTGTCCAGTTCGTTTAAATATTTGCATATTATATACTCTGACTTTAATGCATGATAGTTTATTTGAACTGTCTTCAATAATTGTCAATTCGATATGATCTATATCTACCATATTCATAGCATCTAAAAGTGTGTTGTTATTAGATTTATAAGTTGAAGGAAAAGGTAAAGAGGCAGAATCCCTGTCATTAGTAGCCTAATATCTCATATCCACTGCCCGACTCAGCAGATATGACAAACATGTTTATCCTGAGTTGCGTCCTATGCTTCATGCATTTATTATTGTTCGTATATTTGTATACGTACATACCTGTGTGCTAGTATACCTATAAGAAGAAGTCAACAGTAAGCACATTTGTAAGTCAAATGAGGAATCATGTTTGCAGAGTTAAATTTATTTATTGTTTTATTGTTAGCAAGATATTTGTTAGTGGATATCTAATTTTGTTATGCAATATGTGTACAACTAAACTTGTAGTTGCACACATGCATGCAAATGTTGTATTAGCTTTCTAAGTTTTTTTCTCGAGTACATTAAAAAACCATTTCTTTAAGCCTATTTCTATCTTCAATTTTCAGTAGTTATAACTTGCTTATGCTAATTGATAGTTGATTTGACTTCATTTAGTATAGCAATTAAATTTGTTTGCTTTTGTTTATGAAGTAAAGTTGGTACAACAGTAATCCAATATGCAGGTAGGCTAATCTAGTTATCCGTGTTTGAAATTGAAGAGCTCAAAGTTCTCAGGTTAGATAAATAAACGTGTTGAAATAATGTTTGCATTTTCATTGAGAGCGAGAGAATGAGATAATAGAAGTGGTCGAATATAACTTAGAATGGCTAATTGAAGGCCGAATCTATGTAAAATTATTATAGAGTACACACAGGACGAAATATGGGCTCTGTAAAATCATTATAATATATGCACAAAAGAAATAAGGTCAATTTCATGATGCAGGTCAGGGATCTATATAAAATAGTAGTGAAAATTAACAAGCATAAATATAAATGTATATGTAATTATAAATTCAACAGTATTAATTGTTAGCCTTTCGATTTACCTTTCTAAATCTCTTTCGGAATTCATTACTAATCACTTTAGTCACTTTCCTGTCATTAGACAGTGGCTCACTGACTATTGGGAATAGCGATTTTCCAATTGATATCTTACTAATGTTTTACTTAGATATTATTGCAATCGGTTATTTTGATTAACCTTGGCAGTCTACAACGGTTGCGTATTCAAGTGCGCCTACATCCTTCCAAATATATATGTTGGCCGCTTTTATGTGAGTGTCTAGCCTGGCTTTATATTTTCTTATTCTAAGATGATCAATTGCATCCAATAGATTATAATCTTTGAAAGTCGTTTTTTATGCACATGGCTTAATTTGGGCTTTGATTTTTCGTTTTAGTCTATTTGTTTACCTTTATAACTGTTCACTTTTAAGGATATACTGCGCAATTAATTCCCTTGATAAAGTCAGAAGATACGGCTGTAAATATCGGAAGGCATAAGTTATAAAGAAGCTTGAATGAAATACCGTAATATACGAATATCCGACCAATGATTAACAGTTATAAACAATTATTGCTTATGCAAATGGTGTTAACAACTTTTTAGCACCAATGAAGTTGTATCTAATCAGTCGCACAACGTAGAAAATATGTCTTCATTCATACACATCATCATCATCATCATTTCCAGCCACACAAAAGTCAAGTGACTAATGTTTCACTGCCATATAACCATAAGGAGTGAATTTAGATAAATTATTATTGAGATTTACGAGAGAGAGAGAGAGGGGTAGAGAGAGAATGAAAACCTTGCTACTATGAGTAAATTTATCAGGATAACTCACAGAAATGAGGCAAACTAAACCTCTCCACAACACCATTATGGCCAAGTTAGCATTCGGGCAAGGCGACATCAGCAACACAGCTTCCTTGCGGATTTCACCGTATCACGTCATAAACAAACCGAACCTCGCAGCTAACTTTGCCCTACTAAGAAAAGAAAGTTACGAAGATGATTCTACTATACATCTGCAACAAGATCGCCACTGAGCTCGATTCGCTGCCATATCGCTATAGGTTTCTAACCAAGAACTGTGATGTGCACGAGGACCCCATCCCGGCAGACGAGTGGATCCTATACTACCCAATTTGGATGTAAGTGACTTTAATTGTTTCTGCCATGTCAAAATCTGCCCACCTTGTTTCTTACGCCAATTTGGTGCTGGATGAGAGAACAGAGCTCTATTGGGCAATCGGAATGAGGGCATACGCAAAACGTGACCGAGCCAACGAAGTTGATGGAGCCTTATTTGCTTTTCTAAAGACGAGCACTTATTGTCAGATCCAAAAATACGTCTACGGATGTCAACGTTAGTTATTCGTTGTTGGTAACTAACATGTGCTATACTTCTCAAACAACGATGATCGAATGCCTGTAAGCGTCTCAGATCATCAAAGTGAAATATTCGCGTTTCTCCATAAATGACGAAGGTTCGAGAAAGCTACTCTAGCTTTCGCGATCCGTATTCTCACCTCGTCGGACATATTGCCTACGTTATTGATAGAGCTCCCAAGATATGTAAACCTGTCGACTATGTCAAGATCTTCATTCTGCAGTCGCAACGTTGGAGTGAGTGGTGGGTGATCCTGTAACAGTATCTTACATTTAGAGGGTGCGAATTTCATACCGAAAGACGGAACAACGTCTGTTAATCTATTTAAGGTGATCTGGGCAGCATGCTGATTGTCGAATAATAGTACGATATCGTCCGCATAGTCAAGATCGACTAGTTTATCTCCCGGGAGAACTTCAACTCCAGCGTCCTGAATGTGTGAGAGAGTGTTGTTCATAATAGCATCGATTACAAAATTAAACAAAAATGGGGAAAGTGGACAACCTTGACGAACACCACTGCTGGTTGTAAAGTTATGCGTTAATTCGTTGTAAACCTTAACGCGACCAGAAGTATTTGTGTAGAGAGCTCGTATAATATTAACAAATTTAGTGGGCACACCGCTTTTGGACAAGATATGGAATAAAACATTGCAATCCACCGAATCAAATGCACTCTTTAAGTCTAGAATACGACTATTGTGGGACGCTGATATAAATGTCTATGTTCGAGAACTTGCCTTAACGTAAAAATATTATCTATACAACCTCGTCCTGCGCGGAATCCGGCCTGTTCTTCTCTTGTTTGTGATTCACGTGAAGCGCTAAGACGACGTAGGATAATCGAAGCAAATAACCTTGATACGACCGGAGTCAAACTTATACCACGATGGTTATCGCACGAATTACGATTGCCTTTTTTGAAGATGGGAATGATGGTCGACTCATTCCAGTCAAGTGGTACGGTTTCCTCATTCCATATAGTATGAAAAAGTTTGGTCATCACTCCTGAAATTATATCGCCACCATCCTTAAACAATCCCGGAAGCCGATCATCGGGGCCGGCGGTTTTCGGCGCTAAAGAGATAGGATTGCATCGCGTACTTCTAACTCGGATGGTTCTTCGGGACTAGCATTCCACACTGTTGATGCAGACATGCTTTCGGGAAGCGGAACTGACGCGGGTGGCCAAGAAAATTGATCTCTAAAGTGTTCAGCCCACCTGTCAAGACGACTTATTTTATCGGTTAAGCGACTGTTACCTGACGCGAAAGCTACTTCCATTTCTTCAGCCTTTCTGCTCCAAAAGTTTTCGAGATCGCCTTTTAGACTGCGCTTAAGTTGGCGTCTTATATTGCGACGGGTATTATTATGAGTCGAGCCAGGTGGAATTTGGCGCCTTATTTCGAGTATCTCCATAGATTTTACAGAGAGCCAGTGATTATTTCTACGGGGGCCTGCTATGCCACATACAGTAGTACCTGCATTGTGCATAGTGGAACTTATCTTGGACCAAAGTATATTCGGATTTTCGCTATTCAGACCAGTTAGATTAGCCTTAAGAATATTTTCATAGTTTTGTCGGATGGACGGTTGTTCGAGTTTGCCTACATCGATTTGGGGTTTATTCTTAATTATTTTCCCGGAAAATTTTAGAGCAAATCTACAACGGATAAGTGCATGGTCCGAGTCGACATAAGTGTTCCAAAAAGAGCGACAATCCTGGATGCAACCACGCCATCTATAACTAATTGCTACATGATCTATTTGAGTCCACCGTTGTCCGGGTGCTGGAGGACGCCATGTAGCACAACGTTTAACACTACGTCTGAAATTTGTACTACTTAAATATAGTCTATGTTCAGCGCAGCTATCCAAAAGCCGTTCACCATTATCATTGCGAGTCGAGCTTAGAGTGTATCTTCCACCTAAATGAAATTCTGTGTTGCTTAAGCGACCAACTTGAGCATTCATGTCACCCATAACCAGGACTATATCCGAACTTCGTGCTTTACTTAGTAAGGAGCTTAATTCGGAGTAAAAAGCGTCCTTGCTTTCTTCTGTGCTGCAATCGGTAGGAGCATATGCAGATACAACGAAGAGGCAACGATGATAACGGTTTTTTGCTTTGATTTTAGTAGATGTATTTAAACGTGCCGCACACAATCGACTATTTAAAGGGATCCATTCAATTAAGCAAGCTTCAGCTCGCGCGCTAAGGGCAATACCAACGCCCCATTTACCGGCTTGAGAGGACTCTGTGGAACCAGATGTTCGAAGCCAATAACGCGTAGATAGGGATGGTGCAACTAGTTCTGTAATACACGTAGGATCCTGTATTCTGGTTTCAGATACGCAACATATGTCGATTTCTAATTTATCCAACGTACGAGCAAGAGATTCTTGCTGTCCAAGTTGTTTTAATGTTCGCACATTAAATGCGCCTACGTTAAAACCTAACTTAGGTTTAATGAATGATCGTCTACAAGAACCATTTTCGATATTTGGCAACCTAGTATTGGGCTCAGTGTTATGATCTAAACCAACCATATTTATAGTATCTAAAAGAGAGTTATTGTAAGATTGAGAAGAGGAAGGGGAAGGAAAGGACGCAGAATCGAATATAGAGTTGGAGTTGCCTGCAGTAGCCTGTTTTCGCTTATCCACCCTGCACGGCTCAGCAGATAAGGCGACCCTTTTTATACTGCGCGACGGCCGATGCAGTATGTAATTATTGTAAGTTGTACTTGTCATGGTTATATGTGGACTGTAAAAGAACACTAGGTCGCCCATTCCTAGTGATGGTTTTTATTCTGAGTTTTCCTTCTCCTAGATAGTCTGCCAACCAAAGCTGATGAGCACTATCTGCCCAGATGCCAGTGGCCAGAGTTTCCTTCAGCAGCCGAAACTTGCCCCTCACGTCTGGAACGCTTGCTCTCATTCCGTCACTACACATTTAACAAAAAGTTACAGTGCAGTTAGACCAAACTCGAGGCTTCACATGAAACGGGATGATGGCTGTCCCTTTATGGCCCGGCAAGGTTCATGTTACCAATCCCGGGTCGACTAGCTTGAGCCCGCCGGTCGTCAAGCCGGAATTTCTATGGCTACGGGCTAAAATTCTTATTTTATACTGACATATGTAAGTAATTAATGGGTCAGGTCCTTATTGGGAACTCATCATGTACTGGCCAGATTTTGCCGCGGACAGGACTCGAACCTGGGCACGTCTGCTTCGCAACCTGGTGCTCTAACCACTGAGCCATCCTGTCGCACACACTGACGCATTTTGACTTTCTGTGGTCATCAATATGCACGGCCGCGATCTGACTAACCTGGAGTTAACTGCATATATGTATAAGTAAGACAAAATTATTTAAAAGGCTTTCACCTCTTATCGTTTCGCATACAACGTACCTAACTTGAAAGGTCGGCTGTAAGACCGTGCAATCAGTGATTACTTCATTGTTTTATATTCATGACTGGATAGGAATAGTGTAGCTGACATTTCCGGTGATGATGACCATAGAAGCTCGAAACGCGTCAGTACGTGTAACTGCTGGCAGTTTGCTGTGTTGTGCGACTAGTTAGATACAATGAGATTACTTTTTCTCTAAAGCTCTTAAACTTGGTTTAAAGAATAAATAAAATTTTCTTCCTGTTATTATATCAGTCACTATTAAGAGGTGTAAAGCAGCCTTTTTATAATAGTTATTTTAAATAATACTTTTCCATGTGCAGATTGAACAATTGTATTAACTATTTGTGTGTGTATAGTTAAAAATTTTTAAAATTATGCCGGATTATAGAGCGTGTATAAATGGCTAGCTGAGATGGAGTGAAGGAAAATTTCCTTTTATTTGGAGTGATATCCAGGGAATTAATTTTGAATGGAACATGACTATTCACGCTTGTGTGAACATTGTGTTAGGAACTCCCGCTATAAGTGCGCTGCAGTGCTTATTTATAGCCAATTATGCTTATACGATGGAGTAAAGTCCATCCCCTCCTCAACGTGGTACGACGGTGTCAACCATGTCTCGATGGCCGATCGTACATGGGCTAACGGGGCTATGGCGGTGGTGTCACCAGGGCGTGGTGGATTTCCGACCGGCAATCGGATCTCCTATAAAATACCACATGAGCCCGACGACGGCACCATGACTCGGCGTGTGTTCCCCGCCACAAAAGGGTTCAACAGCCACAGGATTACATGGACTCCTGGACAGTACCCCGTACTTCCGAATGGCGAATGAGCTCTCAACAGCCACCGGCAACCATGCAACTTACTGCTGCCTTGCAGAGTGCGCTTGGATGTGCAAAGGCTAGAGGTGTGTCCTCGATCAAAAAGCCGAGTGGTGAGGGGACACCACTTGTACCAAATTCCCAAGAAACCCCATGAAATGTGGAGCCGGCTTATCCTCCAAAAGGAGTCAGCCGCAGTAAAGTAAAGTAAGTATGCGATGGAGTAGCAACGATATATCGTGCGGATTCAATGCTGGTTATTGGGGTTATTTTAATGGTTGCTGTGGTTGGGTTGGTGATATACTGTGAATTAGATAAGGCAATTCAAGGTTTATTTTAAAATATTCTTATTGGATCATACTTCTCTAATGAGAATAAAATAGCCGCCTAACGCATCCTGAACACCAGCGGTTGGCAAAAAGTCTCTCGTACGTGAGATTGCTATAATAGAGACAAACTTAATCTCATGTTTTTCTGACTTTCAGACTGGGTAAAATTTAATAAAGTAAATATTAAAGCTATTTACAAATAAAATTTTGTAAATAGATCATTTTATGCTTGTTACACGAATATTAACCATGCTTACCTACGTTTTCATTTAACCGTAAAAAAACTTATTTGCATTTCCAGCAAACAAATGAGATAGTCGATAATGCTATTGGGGATCATGCGACTCCATATAATCCTCCAAAAGCAGTCAAACAGCAACCACAGGTGACCGTTAAGCAAAATGGTGTTCCTGCTACTCAACCGACTCTCACAAACTATTCATCAGGGCCTACTATGTCGATTTCGGCAACACCATTAACTGTTTCAAGCATTGCAGATGTCGCACTTAGCGGTTCCGGTATTATGTCAATTTCAACTTCCTCTAAATCGGGGATAAATACAACCGCATCCTCTGCTCCTTTAAGTAGCAGCAGCACCAGCAATTTATCGCAGACCTCCACTCCGGTGAGTTTCTATTATTTTATTTGTCTTATAAAGAAAAAAATTGCTATGCTTAATCAATAATCGTTTAATTATATAAATGTTACATTGAATACCATTTCCCCATGTGGTGTTGTTTCTGTTCTATAATATCAGATTTAGGATGGCTAGTTAAAAATTAAGGTGTAAAGATATGTCATATAGACTTCATCTGTAGGAAGGGCTAACTAAAATGCATGAGCTGTTATATAATTGAAGGTAGTGTATAGCGTGCGGCGGGGTGGCTCATTCGTTAGTGTCACAAATTCCAAAGAAGTTCTGTCCAGGTTCGAGTCTAGTCCGCGGCAAATTCTTGGCGATGCATGACAAGTACAACTTACAATAATTACATACTGCATCGGCCGTCGCGCAGTATAAAAGGGGTCGCCTTATCTGCTGAGCCGTGCAGGGTGGATAAGCGAAAACAGGCTACTGCAGCAAAATCAAACTCTATATTCGATTCTGCGTCCTTTCCTTCCTCTTACTCTTCTCAATCTTACAATAACTCTCTTTTAGATACTATAAATATGGTTGGTTTAGATCATAACACTGAGCCCAATACTAGGTTGCCAAATATCGAAAATGGTTCTTGTAGACGATCATTCATTAAACCGAAGTTAGGTTTTAACGTAGGCGCATTTAATGTGCGCACATTAAAACAACTTGGACAGCAAGAATCTCTTGCTCGTACGTTGGATAAATTAGAAATCGACATATGTTGCGTATCTGAAACCAGAGTACAGGATCCTACGTGTATTACAGAACTAGTTGCACCATCCCTATCTACGCGTTATTGGCTTCGAACATCTGGTTCCATAGAGTCCTCTCAAGCCGGTAAATGGGGCGTTGGTATTGCCCTTAGCGCGCGAGCTGAAGCTTGCTTAATTGAATGGATCCCTTTAAATAGTCGATTGTGTGCGGCACGTTTAAATACATCTACTAAAATCAAAGCAAAAACCGTTATCATCGTTGCCTCTTCGTTGTATCTGCATATGCTCCTACCGATTGCAGCACAGAAGAAAGCAAGGACGCTTTTTACTCCGAATTAAGCTCCTTACTAAGTAAAGCACGAAGTTCGGATATAGTCCTGGTTATGGGTGACATGAATGCTCAAGTTGGTCGCTTAAGCAACACAGAATTTCATTTAGGTGGAAGATACACTCTAAGCTCGACTCGCAATGATAATGGTGAACGGCTTTTGGATAGCTGCGCTGAACATAGACTATATTTAAGTAGTACAAATTTCAGACGTAGTGTTAAACGTTGTGCTACATGGCGTCCTCCAGCACCCGGACAACGGTGGACTCAAATAGATCATGTAGCAATTAGTTATAGATGGCGTGGTTGCATCCAGGATTGTCGCTCTTTTTGGAACACTTATGTCGACTCGGACCATGCACTTATCCGTTGTAGATTTGCTCTAAAATTTTCCGGGAAAATAATTAAGAATAAACCCCAAATCGATGTAGGCAAACTCGAACAACCGTCCATCCGACAAAACTATGAAAATATTCTTAAGGCTAATCTAACTGGTCTGAATAGCGAAAATCCGAATATACTTTGGTCCAAGATAAGTTCCACTATGCACAATGCAGGTACTACTGTATGTGGCATAGCAGGCCCCCATAGAAATAATCACTGGCTCTCTGTAAAATCTATGGAGATACTCGAAATAAGGCGCCAAATTCCACCTGGCTCGACTCATAATAATACCCGTCGCAATATAAGACGCCAACTTAAGCGCAGTCTAAAAGGCGATCTCGAAAACTTTTGGAGCAGAAAGGCTGAAGAAATGGAAGTAGCTTTCGCGTCAGGTAATAGTCGCTGTTTGTTCCAACTTATACGCACAACAGGTCCGAGAAAGTTAAAAGTTAGCGAAACTATAAATGATAGTAACAACGAATTAATAACCGATAAAATAATTCGTCTTGACAGGTGGGCTGAACACTTTAGAGATCAATTTTCTTGGCCACCCGCGTCAGTTCCGCTTCCCGAAAGCATGTCTGCATCAACAGTGTGGAATGTTAGTCCCGAAGAACCATCCGAGTTAGAAGTACGCGATGCAATCCTATCTCTTAAGCGCCGCAAAGCCGCCGGCCCCGATGATCTGCTTCCGGGATTGTTTAAGGATGGCGATATAATTTCAGGAGCGTTGACCAAACATTTTCATACTATATGGAATGAGGAAACCGTACCACTTGACTGGAATAAGTCGACCATCATTCCCATCTTCAAAAAAGGCAATCGTAATTCGTGCGATAACCATCGTGGTATAAGTTTGACTCCGGTCGTATCAAGGTTATTTGCTTCGATTATCCTACGTCGTCTTAGCGCTTCACGTGAATCACAAACAAGAGAAGAACAGGCCGGATTCCGCGCAGGACGAGGTTGTATAGATAATATTTTTACATTAAGGCAAGTTCTCGAACAGAGACATTTATATCACCGTCCCACAATAGTCGTCTTTCTAGACTTCAAGGGTGCATTTGATTCGGTGGATCGCAATGTTTTATTCCATATCTTGTCGAAAAGCGGTGTGCCCACAAAATTTGTTAATATTATACGAGCTCTCTACACAAATACTTCTGGTCGCGTTAAGGTCTACAACGAATTAACGCATAACTTTACAACCAGCAGTGGTGTTCGTCAAGGTTGTCCACTTTCCCCATTTTCGTTTAATTTTGTAATCGATGCTATTATGAACAACACTCTCCCACACATTCAGGACGCTGGAGTTGTAGTTCGTCCGGGAGATAAACTGGTCGATCTTGACTATGCGGACGATATCGTACTATTATTCGACAATCAGCATGCTGCCCAGACCACCTTAAATAGATTAGCAGACGTTGTTCCGTCTTTCGGTATGAAATTCGCACCCTCTAAATGTAAGATACTGTTACAGGATCACCCACCACTCACTCCAACGTTGCGACTGCAGAATGAAGATCTTGACATAGTCGACAGGTTTACATATCTTGGGAGCTCTATCAATAACGTAGGCAATATGTCCGACGAGGTGAGAATACGGATCGC
>JAQBSW010009295.1:0-29589 GCA_029291075.1 Eudiplozoon nipponicum | reverse complement strand
AGGTCAGTCTGAGGTATATAAATATTATGACTAGAGGAAATAAAACACTTGCTTCATTTGTTTCGTGAGATGCAACTGATGAAGGCCTACGGTAAGATGGGCCGAAATATCTTGCTAAAAGAAAATTACTGGAACAATGAAAGCTGCGTTAGTCAAACCGCAGATCAGGTAATTTCAATTAATCCAGGTGCGAAACACAGAGCCTTCAAGGATCTTGGTTTCCAAATTTGCAAATACAATTTTAAATAAAATTGGCCCCAAGCTTGATCCCTGTGGAACTCCACTCGTTACTCGTTTTGATTTTGATATCAAATCGTTTACTTGAATACTCGTTCGTCGATTATATAGATAGTATTTAAGTAATCTAAAAATATTCGGATCAATATTCAACAAACTAATCGCATTCAAAATAACATCAAAAGATATAGAGTCAAAAGCTTTTGAGATATCTATAAATACAATTAATGCATCTAACTTATTCTCGTCTAATGTGATTACATGTTTCCACATGGAAAGCATATTAGTAGTTGTCGATCTACCTTTCGTAAAGCCATGTTGACATAAATCAAAATCAGCCGGTAACATACGTTCTAAATGATCAAGTATCAATCGTTCTATTATCTTCAAAAACGAAGGGATAATAGAGATTAATCTATAATCACTGGCGCACGTTGGTTTACTAACTTTTGGCAACGGCTTAGCTACTATCGTTAATATATCGATTGGTAATTTCCCATTCTTCAAAATTCTATTTATAAAGTTGCAGAGCACATTCCTAAATGTTAAGGGTAATTGAAGCAGATTATCAATCGAAATACCAAGGTGATCTTTTTGTTTTTTTGATTTGATTTTTAACATCAATTTTATCAATTCATCATTGTCAATAACAAGTCCTGGTTCCTGGCCTCCCAAAGGATCTGATAGTTCTATAAAATTTCTTTCATTCTGTGGATTGCATATCAAATTGACAAATACTTCCTCCAATTCACAGAGAAATCCATACTCCGTTTTATCCACAGGTAGTATAAGCTTTAACTTTTCCTTGTATTTACTGTAATCTGTGAGGAGTTTGTATCCTAACCTAGGATTACTCTTCATTTTGGCCAAAATAAATCGTTCTGATCTTTGACGATTTATTAGCAGTGATGAATTAATTTCGTTATCAATGGAATCTAACCTCATTTGTTTAATACTATTAATAAGACTACACTTTATTATATTATCTCGTTTAATTCTTAGTTTACACAATTTCCTATTAATTCGTTTCGGTATAATGTCCGTAAACGTAGATGCCTGAGATAAAACAGATAATAACGATGAAACAGAAGAAACAAATTCATCAGTATTCAAGAAATAAAAACTCTCATAATCAATCAGTATGCTTAATTCTCTAAAAAAATTCCAGTTGATTCTGGAACAGTGCACGTGTGCATTTTCAAAACTTAATTTCTGTGTTATGCCACTCAAGATGTTCCATTGTAAAGTAATTTGTTTATGGTCCAACTCTTTGAAATAATTGACAACATCATAACTGTGCGATTTCACCATTTCAATTTCTAAGTATACATGATCTAAGAATTGCGAACCTCTAGTTGATTCATTTATAATCTGCTTGAGATCATAGTTAGAAAAAAAATTGGTTAATTCACAGTCCTGTAACTTATTAAAGTCACCTACCACTACATTATAACCATGGCAGTCAAAGATAGATTGAAAAGAATTGGTAAATGTTTGATCATCAAATAAAGTAGCATACGGCGGTCTGTAAACCGCTGTTAAGATCAGATAATCAAATTGTATAGATAAGAAATCAATGATAGCATTATCATCACTAGTATGTAAAATTTTCGCCTTAAATACAGATCTGTCCTTTCTGAATAAAGAATAGTGAGGAATATCAAATTCATGGTTTTTAATATCCTTGTTAAGCCAGGTTTCAGATAATATTATAAAATCGAAATCGTTACTTATTATAAAATTACACAGTAAAAAGTTCTTATTCTTAACACTTCGAAAGTTAGCATAAAATAGAGTAAATGTAGAAAGCGACTTATCTAAACAAGTGTCGACTTTTACTGATTCAACCTTGTTGGCTTCTTTACTATTCTTTTCCCGGGCTTCGAGGCCATACTTCCTCTCCCCCCTCTGTCCACAACATTTAGTAACGATACATCGTTTTTTGATGTTGCAGTCTCACTCGATTGATTCCGTTTAACATCTTGATCAGACGTTGGCGGTTTCCGTTCCTGATTGTTATTTAACTTTTTTACTTTTGCCAACTTCCGTTGGAGGAACGTTTTGTCCCGTCCAATAAATATGCTGTGAAAACTCAAATTCTCATCTTTCTTTTTATTGATAGACTCTAATTGCATATTTGTTGGCCTTTTTGATAATTTTACAATTACAGGCCTTGGACGATCAGCTCGTTTCCCCACCCTATAGCATTTAGCAATATCTGCATGCGTCTCTTCTTTTATTAAAGTATTTAATTTCTCGACGTCTTTCACATCGGCATTTCCATCTAGATTAAATAAAACTAATTGATCCTGTTTGCTATTAAGTGCTGAAACTTCATTTGCTAATATATTTAGCATTTCTTCACCAGATGATTTATTTTTAACTAGCATATCGCCTTCCACTGTTAAATCGGCCAATTCAATCCATGGTTGAACATCAGTCTGTAACTTGTCTAACTTCACAAGTAATGTCTCATTCAGTTCAACTATACGCGCACTTAATGTTTCATTATTTTTCACCACTTGCTCCAATTTCATTGCATTTACAACTGCATCATTCTTCAATATGGACATCTCATTTTTTAAATAGTTGTTTTCATCCTTCAACACTGTCATGGAGTTCTGAAGATCCATAACAATTTTTTCAATATCGGAATGCGACAAAATCAGAGCCATGTCAAACCGCGCGCCAGGCCAAAGGATGTATATATTTGTGGATGCCATTTTGTAATAGTCGTTGCGTGTCTTAAAAAATAGTTCAAAAACGAGCAGAAAGATAAATTTTCGTGCTTACTGGCAACTCAGAAAAAGGAATTGGTACTACGCCCTAAACCTTCTATATATATGGTCAAATAGTGTGGAAGAATTTGACATTACGAGATCTTATACGAATGTGTGTTCACGCAGTAATGGAGCTAACTTCGTAAAAAGTCTTCGACATTGAGACTTTAACGACCACTCCCTATATATAATATATGCCGAGCATGCAAATATTACAAATAATGTGTTTGCCGAGTCGCTACATGGTGCAAACATTGGTTGATGAATCGGTACAAGTGGATTTAAAGGCATGAAAAATTTCACCAAAATTGAGAATTAAATCTACCCCTTCCATGTGCAAAAAAGAAATTCTATCAGATACAAGAACCGCGTCTGGCTCATTTTCTTCTCAAGTATCTACAAATGAACATCTCTTTATATATAAATTAAAAGGCAAACCAAGATAGAAAAACGTAAAAATGTAGAGTTTCAAACAAAGGAAAGCCTCCAGTTAAAGCTCAATACCTGAACGTGTTTCTTCTGTTTGCACAAATCCGGCGGCAATTTATTTATCCATAAAGCTTCGTATGTGGTTAGCTCACTTTTGTTATTGTATTTTATTTTGCACTTGGAAAGGGTGCTATGAATTTCAAAATTATTACATCTACATTTACATATTTATTTCGAGCTCTCCCAAATATAAAGTGCATATAGGGCGTAATACGGGCTCCTACTGATGAGTGGCATGTAAAGACTAAACGAATGAGCACATGAGATTATAATTTTCGTTCATGCTAACTTTGGTTTATCTATCTGCTTCTATTTCAACTAATTTGTTACTTTGTGTGCAACTTATGTACAATTAGAAATATTTTAGAACTCTTTAACAACTAACTGTTAAATATGTAAATGAATAATGCCATGATTATCGCGAAAATTGATTAATGATATCGACGATGGCCAAGGTGTATGGATTAGTTAAAATAACAGATGTTCAGAAATGTCTGTCATTCGTAATTTTGGTTAAATTTAAAATAGCTTGAAATAGTTTATTTTGATACAACATATCGAGTCGGTAATCACTATTTTTAATGTACAAAGAGCCTGTAAAATATGCCAAAAATATGATTACCGACTCGATACGTTATACCGAGATAATTTATTTCAAGTGATTTTAAATTTAACCAAAATTACGAATGGCAGATATTTCTAAAAATCTGTTTTTCCAACTAATCCATACAACCTGGCCTTTATCGATATTATTAATCTTTTTTCGCGGTAATCATGACATTACTCAATTAAATATTTAAAGTTAGTTGTAGAAAAAGTGTTTAAAATATTTCTAATTGTTTATTAGGTGTTGCAAACAAAGTAACAACGTAGTTGAAATAGAAGCACATAGATAAACCAAAGTTAGCATGAACGAAAATTATAAAGCTTCGTATGTGGTGAACTTACTTTTATTATTTTATTTTATTTTGCACATGGAAAGGGTACTATGAATTTTATTAAGGCTCACATTTCAAAATTATTACATCTACATTTACATATTTATTTCGAGCTCGCCCAAATATATAGTGCGTATAGGGCGTAATACCGGCTCCTACTGATAAGTTGCCAGTAAGCACGAAACGAATGTGCACATGAAATTATAATTTTCGTTAATGTTAACTTTGGTTTATCTATCTGCTTCTATTTCAACTAATTTGTTACTTTGTGTGCGACACCTAATGAACAATTATAAATATTTTAGAACTCTTTTTTACAACTATTTTTAAATATTTAATTAAATAATGTCACGACAACTTGAAAATTGATTAATAATATCGACGAAGGCCAGGGTGTATGGATTAGTTGAAATAACAGATGTTCAGTAATATCTGTCATTCGTAATTTTGGTTAAATTTAAAATAGCATGAAATAATTTATTTTGGTACAATGTATCGAGTCGGTAATTATATTGTTGGCATTCTTTACAGGCTCTGTGTATATTAAACATAGTGATTCAGGTTTTAAGCCGCATTGTCCAAGCTTTTATATGAGGCTATTTCCACTACTTCTGATATGCACGTTCGTCTAGGAGATTGTACAGTCAAATCGACTCACATTACTCGCTCAAATATATAGTTGGTATAGTGCCAATTTGTTAGCTATTGCTCAACAATTATTAATTCAATTTAAGGTAGTTCTCTGCAACAAACAGTATATATATATATATATATATATATATATATATATATATATATTTGAGTTGTGTATTGATTATCGTGAAAAGTGATAAGAGATTTCGATCAAAGCCAGAGAGCTTTGGTGGATTTGTTAGAATAGCAAATTTCCAAAGAAGGCATGACACCTATACCTGCTAAGGTTCGTGCTATTCAAGATCTACAGCCTCCAACCACCGTTCGAGCATTACGACGATTCTTGGGCAAGATGAACTACTATTCTCGATTTTTACCCTGCCTTGCCTAGATTCTGGCACTTCTTCACAAATATCTCGTGCGAGAAAGCCGTTTTGTCAAGAAATCACAACTGATTCAGCTCAATGTGGACGACATGCAGGCTTATGATGATGTCAAAAGGGCATTATGCAAAGCGACCATACTATATTCTCTTGATTGGTCTCAACTTTTTGAATTGATCACTGACGCATCCGACGTCGCCATAGGCACAGTGCTTCAACAGTCTATCAATGGCATACACCGACCCATCGGGTTCTACTCGCAAAAACTACAACCTCGCGAGACGCGATATGATACATTAGAGAAAGAGTTACTCGCAATCTACCGGTCGATCGTACACTTCGTCACCTATCTGGATGGCCGAAAGTTCAAGATCTACACCGACCACCTTCCTATTCTCCTAATGCTCAGAGGAGAGAAAGAGCATTTATATTCACGACGTGTCAACTCACAACTTACACGAATACACGAGTATGAATATGTTACTCACGTCAAAGGATCATAAAACTTGATTGCAGACTCCCTAAGGCGTCCAGCAGAACTCTGTACTTCTATCATGTGTCCTTCACCTATATGCACTCAGGAATTGCAAGCAGCACAGGAAGATGATCCATCACTTCGGACATTTTATGTTAATCGCCTGAAAACATTCGATAATGATGGTACTCTGCTGCAGTGTGAAATAACCGGCGTGGGCCCTCGGCCGTTTAAACCTGAAAAACTCCGTCACAAGATCTTCAAGGTTTACCATTCAATTAGCTATCCATTTGGCGAAGCCTCAGTGGAAATTCTATCCAGAAAATATTTTTGGCCTGGTATGTGGCGAGATGTCAAGAAGTGGTCAAAAAATGTCATTTCATATACGTTGATCTGATAATCTTACTTGCTGTGAACAATATACGCTATCTACTATCAATACGGGATCGCACCACTCGATGGTATGAGGCCATACGACTGCCAGACATGAAGCAGGACACTTTCAGTTATGCTTTAAAGCTCAATTGGTTCGATCGGTTTGGTGCTCCAACTGAAGTGAAAACCGCGGCTCGCAAATGGTTTCGTCAAAAGGCCATACCGGGAACTGAAAGCGGCGCTCAAGGCCAGCCCAGAAGAAAATTGGCTTGCGGCTTTACCGAAAGTACTCCTATCAATGCATTCAAGACCTCGTGAGCCGATCAAATGTAGCTCCGCTGAAATGGTATTTGGCGAATGTCTACGGCTGACTGGTGAACTAGTCCGATCACGCTCTGAAACTGTGATAACGATGAACGATCCGGCATTTCTGTTTCTACTTCGCAGTTACCTACAGTATAACGCTCATAATCTGTCCTACACGTCAGCAACGTGGTCCAATATATAAACGCAAAGATTTTGATAGCTGCAAATGGTTCTTCGTCAACAACGACATGGATAACACGATTTTAGCCAAACCGAAGCGCGGTCCTTATCGTGTGTTAGATCGACGTCAGAATTACATTATTTTGGAGATTAATGGCAAAGCTAAAGCTGTCTCCAAACACAGATTATCCCCGGCCGACGTTGATCCAAATGACCCGCTGTTCCGCGATGTTGACCTATCAGGCGGCGATGAAACGTTTATTCCACCCCAGACAGTTTTGCTGACCACGGGCTGACGCCCGAAATCTCACCAGCGACCGAAACGACTGACACAGTCACGCCGCCGTGCGATACAGAGGAACCAGAATCAGTGACGACAGAGCCAACATCAGTGTTTACTCGTTACGGCAGAGCCATAACACTTCCTGTAATGTTAGCCCCATTCATTGTGTACTAATTTTCATTGTCGGGGGGTTGTATGGAAAAGGCCGCTCCGCGTTACAACCCAACGCAGGTCAATTTTGATAAATTTAGTTCTGCTTAAGGTAAAATAGTCTAATTCAGTTTTTACACAATATTTCTCTTAACTGTGATTTTAGCAACAATCTCTTTTAGTTTCAAGCAGTTGTAATTGAGATTTTTCGAACTGAAAATTTAGTTGTAATTAATAGGGTTTTGTTTGAGAATTATACACATCCGCGCGCAATACACTGGTAACATGCAGTGGATTTTTATACCTCTGTGTTCAAACAATGGATTTATGGACTTTTTGTGCATTAACCACATTCTTCACAACTACTTACAGTTCAGTCATGATTATAATCATCCAAACTTTAGGTATTTCTCAATCTATTGTCAATGGATTAATACAATTCAAACATTCAAAAACTAGAAAATATTAGAATAATTATTTGTGATGTTTTTTAAGACTGTTCTTACTCGAATTTTATCCATCTATTATCTGTGACAATATTTATTGTATTTCTTCTCATACATTATTAGTGGCTTTAAACTAAATTTCTAATAAGTCATCGATTCATATCATCGTACTCTTTCAACCATTTACATGAATTCCTTACGATTCAGTCGATTGTGTTTATGATAATTGTTTGTGCATAAGACATTTGATCGTGTTGACAATGTATCATTTTGTTGCCGTCTAGAGCATGGTACATATTGTTTAATTGTGAATTGATTCATGCATTTCAACGTAACATTCAATAAACGTCTGGAAACGGATGAGTCTTCTTACTTCACCCTTCGGAAAAATGTCAGGAACTGATCATGGAATGTGTGGTGATAACAGCCACCACGAAAATGTAGGAAATCAGTACTAAATAGACAGCTACCCCGCAAAACCTATTAGTATAACTACAAATCCTCCTACAACATAGTGCATATAAAGCAAAATAAAGGCTCATACTGATGAGCCGTCAGTAAGCATTAAACGATCGTGCACATTAGATTATAACATTCGTTAATACAGAATGATTTAACAATAATTGATTGCGCGGGTGGTGGTAACAATGCTTTAAATCAAGTTTGCGAGCTTGAAGTAAACACCAACCCCATTGTATTTAACCAGTCTTCGAACAACATAAAAAACCTACCGCCAGCCGCAACGCACTGACGCGTTTCAACCTTCCATGACCATCATCAGAGTACGACGGCAAACTGACTATCGAGGATCAAACCGCATTGAATATATATGGAAATCATATTTAGATATGCGGCTCTCACCTCTAGCAGTCTTCCATTCATTGGACTTGACTGGAAATGTCGGCTGCACAATTTCTATGCAGCTTTCGCCACATATATAATAGAATATCTTTATTTGGATTCAAACCACACATGTTCCATTAAATAATAAAATTGGAAAATGTACAATATATAAAAAAAGTTATCACATCACATAAAGATGTGCAATTAGTCTCATGTAGATAAGTATATCTCACTAGTTGTACTGTACAATATATCATTATCAGAAAGTTCGGCTCCAAGGAATAATAGATACATCATCAAAATAGGAAAAATTAAGGTATAATTCGAATGTAACATTATGCAAAAATGAGAACCATGACTAGCAATTGATTGTATGTATTTTCGACTAACATGATGATATAATGCATAACATTTCAATTTTAATAATACAAAACTTGGAAATAAAAATCTCAAGAAATTCTATTTCCGATAACAATTATATACATATATAATGGGTTGTCGGGAGGAACGCATCGACCGGAGAGAGCGTGTTTGCGGTTTTTCAAAATTTCCCTATTTTTGAAGGATAACGGGTTTCATTTTGTTTTTAATTTCAGATTCTCGGGATTCTTTTGTCTGATCTTATTTTTAGGTTACACAAGGAATCTACCTACACACACTTTTTCTTTCCTTTTTTTGGATTTTACCTTCAGTTATCTAGGACCTTTTCCTAGCCCACCCGATCTCTCATTTATTTTTGACATTTCAATACCCATTGTTTTCTTTTTCCTCTCATCAACAATTCTGCTCTTCTATCCCACTCCACCATGAACCAGCTCTCGTCGCAAGCCCCCATCTCCCCGTTCATCACCCAAAAGCTTATGTCTAACATCACTGATCTCCAACAGCAGATGGCGGACATCTCAGGATTAATTGGAGCCCTGACAGGCAACCTCTCATTACCCACTATTCAACCCCATTTGTTGCGTCAGGCTGACGCGTTTCTGAATGGGGTAGCCAGGGAGGTTGCCCTAAGAAACCATAACAAGAGAAACATCTTTTTATGGTCCCCACGCTCCCCACTCTCAAAGGATGCCCTGGCCTCTGATTTGATCAGCCAATTAGGAGACAACTTTAGCCAACTTAAAGAAATCTCCTCGGGTAAAGGTCAAGCCTTTATTCTTTCCTCACACAAAAGACTGTCTGACGATGAGCTTCGTCACATAAAATTGCACTCGCCCACTTTAGCATCTGGGAAAATCAAACTAAAGCGTGATCATACGCTACTTCAGAGAACCCTAGAGAAAACCCTAACACCTCAACCCGACTCCACCCCCCACCTCCAGCTCATCACGCCTTTCCGGGCTGGAGCAATCCAAAGAAAAGCCGCTCTGTTCACGGCGGAATCCTCGGTGATGCCCCTTCCTCCGGTCCACTCCTACTGACACCTTCCCGATTTGAAGGCCTCCCTCTCACTTTTAGCCCCTACACCGCAACCAATTCTTCCTCTCAGTCTCAAGCTCTACCTCGTCGACGAGGCCGACCACGCCGCTCCAAGCCTACTAACAACGAAACCTCTCTTCCTAGTACGTCCGCAGGGTCCACATCTCCACGACAAGTTATTCCTGGGACGGAAGCCACCACTCAGAGACCGAACAAACGCAAGTCGGCCAAGGCCAAACGGGACTCGGACCCAGCCCCACCAACTTCAACTCCCGCTATTGAAGCCATTATCGACCCCACCCAGGACTGCAGCGTCTCAGCTCCCGATCAGTCACTGTCCCCGCTCTCCCCATCATCGCACCCTCAGGGTGCTCTCTCGTGCCCAGACTTCTCGCCCCCCTCTTGCTTTCAAACCATCCAACTTCCTCACCCACCTGACAAACGAGGGACAAAAGAAATCCACATCGATGCTGACCACTCCATCCTTGTCAATGAGCGGTCAGTCACCCTCATCAGCCCTAAATCCCGTCCCGCCCGCCAGCGGAAAGCCCCCGCACGCTTCTCCTCCCCGATCTAACCATCCCTCTTTCAGAGCACTCTCCGCAATTCTCATCAATTGCAGATCACTTACGCCAAAAATCAATCATCTTCGAGCATTTCTATCCTCTAACGAGATAGACATTTGCTTTCTCGTTGAGACCTGGCTGTCCCCTTCCATCCACTGTGATGATCTCTTCCTCATTCACGGATACACGTTTCTTCGTAGCGACAGAACTGTCGGCCGCGGGGGTGGTCTAGCCGCCTATGTTCGATCCCTTCTTATGCCCAAACGCTTACCGACATCAAACACTCAAGGATTAGAATTTTTCTCGTTTCAGCTACTAATCCACAACCAAAGCATATCTACCTGCGTTGTCTACAGACCCCCTAATCTCTCACTCATCGACGACACTCGCGGGGCTCAACTCCTTTCTACTTTTTCTCTCTACACTCTGATCGGTACGTTGTTGTGGGTGATCTCAACCTCCCCTCGGCTAATTGGCATAACCTAGCTTCGGAAAGTCACCCACTGCTCCGACTCTTCGCGGACAACTTGCTACATCAATTCGTGCACTTTCCGACCCGAGGACACAACCAGCTGGATTGTGTACTCTCCAACAACGAGGTGACCGATGTTCACTCTCGGGAGATCTTCCCTAATCTTGATCACTGCCAGGTATCCTTCCTCTTACCTCTCTCATCCTCCACCCATCGAGAAGACACATCCGTTCAGGAGATTCACCAACTGGGAAGAGTTTCGCCGACTCTGTGACGCTGTTAACTGGAGGGACCTCTTTCTCCCAAACAATCTCTCCTCGTGTTTTACTGAAGTTCATAACATCCTATCCTCCCACTACAACTCCGCCACCTCTATCCAAAACGTACACTCGACGAATAAGTTGAACGCTCTGTTTAAGGCACGGGACAACCTAGCACGCAGCTCACGTCTACGCACTTCGTCACTTGCCCGCGCCCTCGCTCTGAGACGCATTGATGGACAAATTAATCAGGCTATCAGCAAACAAGCGCTCCGCATCGAAAGACGCATTCGCTCAGCTCCTAACCCCCGGGCAAAGTTCGCCATCATCAATCACCAATTGTTGCAAAAGCCTAAAACCTCGTATATCAACTTCTCTCAGTCAGACGACCTTTGCTTCGCTAACGATTATCTGACTCATCTTCTCGACCCATTTTCCTCTCCCACTCCGCCTATTGAGATGGTAGACAACGGAGACTCCGAGAACCTTCGCTGGTTATACGTCCCTCCGGCTTCCGTCGCCCAAGCAGTTAAAGACATTAAATCTAAACACCAATTTGATCAATACGGTGTTTCAATCAGCATGATTGCGCTGCTTGGCTGGAACGTCTTCTCTCTAATTGCAGATGTTATTAATCATTGTGTCGAAACCATCTATCTTCCCTCGGACTGGCTTTGCTCGATGATCTCTCCCATCCCCAAAAACGGCTCTTCCTCGATCTCATCATTTAAAGATCTCCGCCCCATTACTATCGTACCTTCTTTCACCAAAATCTTCGACAGGATCCTATACAACCTAATCTACCCTTTCATTAAGTCTCATGAAAACGTCTACCTCCTTGATGATCAACATGGATATCAACATGGATTCTTGAACGGCCGCTCATCTTCCACCAACTTAGTTAGTATTCTCGATCATTGCTACTCTTCTTTCTCTAAAGGGCTTCAGTGCACTCTCCTCTTCCTAGATATATCCAAGGCTTTTGACTCGCTGTCATTTTCAGCAATTGAATCTGCCTTAATGAGAAGCGGTATATGCGGCAATGTTCTCAATCTTATCAGCTATTATCTTCGGAATCGATATGCAAGAGTAAAAGTTGGCAGTAGTCTCTCGAGGCCAACCCATGTCCGATCCGGTGTTCCCCAGGGCTCTGTACTTGGTCCCATTCTCTTCAACCTTACACTCGCACACATACAGGTTGAAGACACTCTTTTCAAGCTGTTCAAATATGCGGATGATATGGTCATCGTATTCAGCAACCCCACAACTTCCAACCCTTCCTCATCCCTTATATCGGAGCTCCTATCCTCGCTCCACTTGCAGCTCAGCGGAATCGGGCTCAAACTAAATCCCACCAAAACTCGCTTAATGAGACTCTCGTCTGATCCATTCTGCTCTATCCCGGCTGCCAACTACCCCCTCGACATAGAAATAATAGATTCGGCCAAACATCTCGGCATTCAATTCTCAAAATCCCTAGACTTCTCCCCACACCTTACACACACTACTTCCAAACTCTTCAAATGGGCCCGTCTGATCTGTTTTAAGACTAACAATCCCACTCTCCAACTCACATTATTCAAGGTCTACGTTCTGCCCCTCATTTCCTACGCCAGCGAATTCTACTGTCCTCTCACCCACGCCTCCTCGTACACCATTGAACAGGTATCCTCCAGATTTCTTAAGCGAGTCTTCCCGAACTGCCAAAACTACAGGGAACGCCTACTTCTAGCTAACCTTCTTCCGCTTTGGTTCACACGTCACCTTCGAGTCATTTCTTTTATCCATAAGATCTCAACTTCCTTACCACTCTCCAACTTTGCCCACCCAAGTCACCACTACGCCACACGTTCTAGTAACTCTTCTATCCAAGCCAACCATACCCCCACCATATTTAAAAAAGTCTATCTCTTCTCCAAAGCCACCAATGTTTTCAACGCTCTTCCCACAGATATAAAGCTCCTATCCCAGCACGAATTCAAAAAGGCAGCACATCAGTACTTCTTCAACAAACTTCTCTGCGACACCACCGATTGGAAACGAAACTGGTTCCTTCTCAATCCATAACATTCACCTCTCCCCAGGCTATTCTCTTTAATCTCTCTAATCTTCCACTTTACCTCCTTGGTCTTCATCCTTTCTTCTTGACTCACTGATTCCTCTTTTCAACCCATTCATAACCCCATCTTATCCATGTAGTGGATACCTTACTAAGTTTTCTTCATCCAATTCTTTTCTTTCTTGTTTCAGCGGAGGACCGATAACCCAACAGGACATCGACCTTCCCTGGCCTTCCTTCAATCACAACCTCGTTCTACGGATACCTGCGACACGTACAAGAAGCTGGTTTTCAATCCGGCTGATTCCATCCACGTCCATGCTATGCTCCATCAACTCAATCTCCACGACAATGGACTCCATCGACCGATGTCTGCCCACGATCAGCCACCTTTATCATCTTTATTATATATATTTTCGAACTCACTTTTACCTAGAAGCTCTGACAATTCATGGACTTTCTCCAATTGATCTTGTCTAGTCAAATGGAATTTTGTTCCTACTTATTTTTTTTCACCAGATTGAACTATCATTGACGTTTTTATATCTTTTACCTACCAAAAACTCCCCAGTCATCAAATACTTTGCTAGTCACAATTCCACTCACCTCCACATATCCTACCCTTGATTTGTTTTTCAATGGTCGGGCCAGTTGGCCTTTGATGCCAAATAAATGATGATACATACACAGCGTGACAGCACAATTGTCAATAATCGATTGCGGGTGGTGGTAAATGTCGCTTTGGAACAAATTTGCGAGCTTGAAGTAAACACCAACCCCATTGTATTTAACCAAGTCCTTCGAAACAACATAAATAACTACTGCCAGTTGCATAGACCGTCTCCTGATGCGGCTGACCTTCGTTGAATGCATGTATAAAAGCTGCACCAGTTTGACAAGTTCGTGACTCAATAGAAACGCAAGTCGATACTTTGCTGGAACAAGATTATACAATCAACCAGGTGTGACCTGCTCTTCTTTCTGATCCTAATTGAACTAGTTTGCTAGAACATTCAAACGCTTATTACACAATTTCTGGCATTTATTTTTCAGAAGCGCTCGGTTTATTTTGCCTAATGATTGACTGGAGAGAATGAACAGGAATTTCTTTCACCCAAGTTGAAACGCCTGTCAAAATTATTACAAACATATTCTTAACAGTTGAATATTTTGTAATACTTTCTCATGAAATATGCTTGGAATCGGTTCAAGAATCTTTCTAGTTTTTCTTCGCTGCTAATGGTTGTTGTCCACAGATTACAATCTTCACCGAAGAACGAAATATAAATTTCAGAGTAACTCGATATGATAAGAATTCTTCATCCTTTCATTATTTGTTACGTTGTTTTGTTAAAATTTATTTTCGCAAACAGACGTCAAAGGTTCATCCTCAGACATGGCTGCCCATCAGCTGAAATACGTACACGCCGATTTTCAGCATAAAATTATAACATCCAATATTGGTTGTTAAAATGACCTGATTGCCACAACCGTTTTTTTTGATAATTTATATATGATTGTACTGTTTCAGTTCAATTCGATGTAGCTTTCCAATGTGGAATGATGTCTGTTGTATAATGGAGAAGATCGTGGAGATAAAGTTAAAAAACTTCAGCTCAGCAAGAGACTGTTATAGGTTCCAACTAAAGGAAAGACTGGAACTCAAAATCATGTGATTGAAAAGAGAATTGAAATTACGTGGAGTGGCGAGTCATTGATAAGGCAGTGGATAGTCCCAGATCAGCAAATGTCCTGAGTTTGAGTCCGACTACAAAACCCTTGACTCTGCTTGAAGTTTTTCAAATAGGGATGAAACCGGATCTACAGGATGAATTAACTTTGCTTCCTAATGCAGTGTTTAGTTTGTACGGACAACATATACACAATACAATACAATAGATTTTAATAAATCAATATATTTAAACTGATTACAACCGGGTGATACCAGCTTTAACATAGCCAGTTAGTAAAGCTTCTGCACTACCCTTTTACCTGCATAGAATCCTACCAGATTTTAGCCTGTTTTGACTGTCCTTGTTAGTATTATGTAGTACGGTAGAATGTCAACGACATCGTTTAACAATTGTAATGAGTATTAGGTGTTAAGTGTTCCAGAAACAAATGAGGTTTATACTTTCGACGTTGTCGATAAGCCAAAGACAATGAATGAAAAGAGATCCGCAATATTTGTCTTAGTGTTTGATTATGTCCTTATCATCAGCATATCGCATTCACGCTCTTGCCACTCCACTATATATTATCCTACAGTCCCTGCCCACATGTAGTGGAAGGGTGCAATATCGGCTCCTACCGATGAGTCGCCAGTAAGCACGAAAAGAATGTGGTGCCGCAGTAAAACCGATATCGACGCGATCATTTTGCTTCGGATCGATAGTTCCGAATATATACTCCGACAACCACCTGACTGATGTGGCTGCAGCAGTTTATAAGCTGTTCACTTGTGGAAGGTATGGTATTTGGCCATCTCTCATATCTCATCACCAGTATAAACTCAATATTGGACACCAATCAACCTCTCAGTATAAATATAAATAAATTTTTATTTTTGGACACGATGTTACTGCTTATCGTAAAACAACATGGTAATTTTTTTAAATATTGTAATTCTTTTTTGGAAGCTTTTGTTCAGTATATTATTATGTTTTCAAACTAACTTGGTCGAGGAAAAAATGAGAGTGGCTCGAAACTTTCAGCTCTGAATTGCAATGCGGGACGTTCGCGCCAGTCCATCTCCGAATCTTTGTGAATAAAGCATTATAATCTTCTTGTCGATTTGTTCTTCAATTATCAGCTGAAAGAACCACAAATTCTGCTGTGTAAATATTTGTTTTGGTCCTAATCATCGGTTCGTGCAAATCTGTGGAATATCAGCGTATCCGGGTAAGCTTACTTAATTAAGGAATATATAACACTTGATAGCGCAATTTAGAACATCGCTGTTCATTAGCTAAACACTGAGTATGGTTAGTTAAATAGTGGACTTGAAGAAGACTGGTAGCGCAGATAGTTCAGATGAACCTAAGGTCTCCAAGATAGATGATCATTCAGCCATGGGATTTTCCGGGCCTGGCATCCAAGAGAACTTCCATGGTAGCATCTGGGTGGCCCTGCATCACCGTAGAGAAATAAATATGGCACTGACTCCAAATACCTTCGATTTGAGTTTCCGCATCGCAGACAAATTCTTTTTCAAAATAAGCATTTTTAAGGCAATAGGAATTGAATAATTTTGTGGTACTTATTTTTTGGAACAAGGTTCCGACATTATTATAATGAAGTGTCAGAGATCTCAGATCAAACAATAATCAAATACTATCATACATGCCGCATAAACTAATAAATGTAGTGCAGAAAGGCACTCGCATCGAGTAGACCGGTTTCTCGCCCTTATGGGGAACTCATCATGTACTGTCCAGAATTTACAGGACAGGCTCGAACCCAGGTGAATATCTACTTCAGAATCTGGTGATTCAATCCACCGAGTTGCCATCACTCGTATCAACAAACCAACTGGCAACATGCTCACGAGATTAAACAACCGATGATCCGGGTTATAACCAGCCAGAACCAGTTTCACTGAATATAAGTTTCACAATACATTAATGTTGAGTCGAGCACGAAAACAGCTGACAGTGTGGATAAAGCAGATTCAGTGGGCAGGCCTCGCGGCGACTTTCAGTCAGCTTATGCCACACCCCACATACTTGGTGCAGCCAGCGCCTGCAAAGAAATGGTTTACCGGGCCACGCCTATAATCAGCCCCGCTAGAGATCCCAGTGTCATGGGATAGGAGAAGGCGAAGTCGATTTATCATACGCACATTACAACGTCGCCCAAAGTAACGAAACTCGTCTTGTCGTGTTCCGTGGCGATCTAGACGTCAGCAAATAAACAATGTTAACATAAAGCAGCACAGAGCAGCAAAAGCAGAGTTATAATAAACACAATGAACCAAACCAGCAACGGCCCCGGCATTGTAGTTACTGCTCACGGTATAAGTGATTAAAAACATGGAAATATAAATCCCAGCTTTAACGCAAACATACAATCCGCCTCATATGAACAGCGGTTGTGCTCGGTGCAGGTAAACGCCCGGCTTTGGCAGTCGCCAAACATGCCAACCTGAGCAGGTGCTCGAATAGAGATCAGTTACTGACGCTGGGGGGCCTGCGAGTGGCCTTGGCGGCGTTCGCGTAAGTTAAGTATACGTGTTTGATGCTTCCGTCTTTGGCATCTCCTGTTGGTCTTGCTGTTGTTATCACGAGTGGACGATTTGTCGAAGTTCCAGCCAATGTTTGCCCGGCACAACGAAGTGCAATACATTTAGTATCGTCAATCGCCGCCGGTTCATAGTGAAACAAACCATTATCCAGCGCAGGTATTGATAAAATGACAGAGGCAACGCACATGTGTAACACGAGGCAGTAAAGCAGATACGACCAACTGAATTCTGCCATGGTAACTACCGTAGTTTTGAATGAGCACGTAACAAATTTACCGCACCACGCTTAAACGCATAAATGTATATGAATCAAGAAATTTTGTTTTCATTTAGGCAAACGTAAATAAATTTGACCACTACGCAATATACCAAGATTGATCGGGTGTCGCTACAACACTTTCCGAAACAGTAATATCTGCCTTAGCGATAAGAAAGTACTGGCGGAGTTCGAACCAAGTCAAAATATGAACCACGGCGCCGGCTAAACATGCCTTACGGCTGCTCTCAAACAATGATATGATGCCAGGTAACCACGAAACTCACGCCACAAAACTGTTAGCTCTGCGTGATCATCACAGCAACGTGAGCAAAACAGGAGCGCTGAAGGGCGCTCGAGCCGCAGCGTGAAGACTTCGGCGTAAAACGGCCCTCTGAATTTGCTGGCTCGCTGGAACCCGTGCTGCGCTGATTGTTGTCAATGTGTTCGTACACAAACCAAAGAGCCAGAGCGCCTCGACGCCGTAGTCATGATATTCGCAGTATAGTCTTTGCGCACCGATAAAGTTGAGATATGCATTGAAAGCGGCCTGTACCATGATATAGCTGATTGCGCCCACTTGCGTTGTCATCGAAAGCGGGTTCTGCAGCAAGGCGATAGCGCAATGGTCATACCAAACAGCGGTGCAACGTCATGTGCGGAAACATAATACAATGAATATAGCACATCGCAACCGTGCCAACTCTGCCAAACCATGGATACCGAACATTGCCTGTATATTGGCATATTACCAAAGAACCGTCTGGGCATGCTGTGGCCAATTGTTAGCTGGCGAATGTTAAGGCGCCACGAGACAAATACGAAAAAAATAATCAAGGTGTTGTAAAATTAATAGTTAACAAGCTAATGCTGAAAAAAATTAATTACAAAATAGTATGTGCTGCGGGTTATTGAGACGTGCAGCAGACGGCCCGCTGGCACGCAGCTGCCAACGCCTGCACTCGCGGTTCGATAAACGGTTTAAACCGTTCTTGCGTCATTGATTGCGGGAAAATGCATGGTCGAATGGCATTTTATTGCTTGCTAAAATCAGCGGTGACCGCGAGCTTTGTTGTGGTGAGTAACAGCATTAGTTACAGGCACTCCATACTCTCTGGGCAGCTACGTGGTTGCGGTGGAACAAAGACCGACGAGGCGTGTGTTCCTGCCGCCCTGAACATGTTACTGGTGCTCAAAGCCAGCGCGGGTAGCTTGCTCTGTAGCCATCTTGTGCCGGTAGTGGACGTATCGACCAGCGCGGCGCATCCACGCCATGTTAAGTCGCACGCGATTGCCAACGGATTCACGAGCACGGGAACCACGGCCAGCAGAACTAAAGGTGGTGTGATCGCACTGTCGCCAGCCATGACGATAGCGCAGTTAGCTTTGAGCTCCCAGCGCACTCTTCTACCAGCGCCATTAGCTGCACTGGTAGTCGCCTCAGCGGACGCACCTGGCGTAACGCGGCGTGAATGATATCGATCAATGAAAGGCACTGCCTGTGATGTTCCCAGCCAAAACGATAATTGAGCAGCCGCGCAAAGATAAAACCCGGTGCTACTTCACCCGCAATGCGCAGAGGTAGTGTTGCAATACCGTGTAATCTCATCGATCAGTTAGAAGACAGCTGAAACCTGAACCTTGTTTGAGTTAACTGGCGTCGATGTGGATGATGGCCAGCACAGCGGCAACAAAACGCCGCATCAGTCCTGCTGTCGTGTGGATCGTTTTCTGACACCGTACACTCGAATCATATCGTTTGTCGACCGCCAAGTTCCGCAAC
The DNA here is from genome assembly GCA_029291075.1 of Eudiplozoon nipponicum. Classification (NCBI taxonomy): domain Eukaryota; kingdom Metazoa; phylum Platyhelminthes; class Monogenea; order Mazocraeidea; family Diplozoidae; genus Eudiplozoon; species Eudiplozoon nipponicum. The sequence continues at coordinate 10,010 of JAQBSW010009295.1, read as the reverse complement.
TGCGAACGATCTGTAAGAAGCTGGACAGTCGCTTGCTTCCAAAGATAAAACGAGAATTTGAATCGAAAACTTTTCAGCAGCTGGTCAGGCAGATTCTGCCATTGGGCCGCGTACCCGTGGCAACAATTAGTAAGCCTTCCACAGACGGCGATGGTGAACTTGCTGTAGTGATGAAGCAGCTGATCTTTAAATGTAACGTCACCGTGTTGTTCAGTTCGCAGAGTTATGTTAGTGGTAAGCGTTCACCGGCGCCACGGAGCGGATGGTGAATGGTGAGCGAAGTGAAGGTGGTTGTAGAGACGGTTCATTGCGCGCGATCAAATTATGCCTGCTGTCTTTGACGCAAAGACACAATTAAGCACCGCCAGAATGAGAAAGTCGTTCCTTCCACCGTGGCGTCATCAGCGATAGACAGTTGCGCCTGAAGTGCACAGCTGAACTAGTGAGGGCACGCATCCAGAAAATGCGCACCGCTAATTGCCAATGATGTTGATAAATGGCGCACCAGGTCGTGACGCTGGCGTGTTTTCAACAGTATGTCACCCGCTTCGTCGACAGAGTACGTGATAGAATCGATAGGCCTGTAATCGTCGATCCCTTTGTTCCGCGGCTCCGTCAGCGAATTGGCAACAGACCGTCGCATAAACATTATCGAACTGGGATGCGTTAGCATTTGTGTTATCACGGTCTGTTGACGGCAAGCCGAAGCACCGCTCCGGACAGACCAGCAATGCTGATGGCACCGCCATACCTTTCAGTCTGATATGCCTCAGCCAGTGACAAAGTTTTTTTATAGCCTGTTGAAGACTTGCATACAGCTTCTGAATTCTGGATTATCTGCAACTTTCAAAGTCCTCCAGCACGATATTCTGATTCAATTGTCTTCGATCAGTAAACAAGGAATACGTTACCGCGTGATACGATGTTCCAAGAAGCGATTAATAAAGCCAACCAGCACCTGGTCGCAGTTGATCTTAGTCCGCAGTTGATGTACGTGAGAGACATTTCATGCCGCACGACTGGTGATCGAACGAACAACACAACGTCAACGATATGACATATTATCAGTGAAGAGTCAGACGGCATGCGAACAGACCTTGAAATGCTCGCTGATGGCACTTATCCGATGCGCTGGTAGTGTTGATGATCCGGCATTAACGAGTGATGACTTGCCCGATATCCGCCATGAGGCGCTGTGGCAGATTGCAGCCATCGAGCTGTAATGACCGATGAATAACAGCGCGACGCTTTGATAGTGCACGATAATAATGATGTAACGATTGTCACCAACGAGCTTAGAGGCTCCGCGATGAGAAATCAAATGACTGCTGATTTGACCGCTGCGCGGTGGTCATTGAACCTTATGGTCTGATGATCTTCTTCCAAAAGCTCCCGATAATTCCTTCTCTTGAAGGAGCTTTTCGTATTTATATATTAGCACGCGTTTGCTGCAGAGATAACTCTTCAGACGATATGACGACCGCTGGAGACTCCGCATCGCCGATCGCGACCAGCACACTACATTGAAATATTGCTGACACTTCCGCCAGAACGACGGACTTGAATAATGAGAGACCAGAACGCCCGCAACGCCCAGACAGCACCAAATATCGGTTTTTGAGGTAGATAATTAATGATCTTTGATTAATATGATCACAACAATTGTACTTGCATAACGACAACGACGAGCATTATGTAGTGATGACTGCAATGACAGCTGGCGGTGTGAAATATCGTAGATCAGCAGATGTAATAGCATCATGATATTGGTATCGAACAATGGTGTTATGAAGAACGCCTAGCGACATCTCGGCCATTGAATCACCTTTGAGAACTGAGACTGCCGCACCTGTGTCTACGATGAACTCTTCGCCAGTTTTGAAATCAAGAAGGTGCAGAAGTTCGTTTGGCTGTTTGGCCGGGTCATGCAAACAAGTAGGCTGGTGATTGCGACCGGCATTGTCTGTTTGGTTCTCTATGTGAAAAATTCGGCGTGGACGAAAAGAGTCGACAGGGATGTCGGATTGTAGTTGGCTTCTTCCCTGTAGCGCCGTTGATGCCGTTGATGTGCAGAAAGTACGGTCTTCTACTTCCTGCGCCAGACGTTTCCCGATACTGATGCACCCTTGTGCCTGCGGTCTGTTGTCCTCTCCGTCAGCTGTGGAAATTGACACTCATTCGGAAATTCTTCGGAACGACAAAGACAAACTTGGCAAGCATAAAAAACTTCTGGTGGTTATAACACCAGTTCTTTGGGGCATATTTATAAAGGATTGCGGAGATCTCGATCGCCGCCTACCATTATAATTTGACTTGGAAACGAATTTTGGTCGAGCATTCACTTGATTTATCTCGGATTTGGTAATGGCCAATCCTTCTAGAACTTTGGCCATGTTCGCCACTGTTCTCTCTAAAGAGGAGATTCTATCATCTTGCGGGGGTGAAGAAAAGGATGATGGATTCACTTTGGGTTCCAAAACCCTATATTCTAACTCACATCTCTCAGATAAGTCATCTATAGAGAGAGTGTTGGGGAGCTGTCTGGCAAAGAGTTTTAATGTTTGGGGAAGATTGTTAATAAAAACAACCTTAGCCTCATGGTCAGAAATGTTGGTTTTATACCAACGTACGTTTTCGTAATTCCCTTAATATTTCGATGGGGCCAAGATTTGGCATTTCTAACTGCGCATATTTGTTTATTATCTGCTCAGTTTCTGTGGGTCCAAGCAAGGATTCTACCTCGTTTTGTAGGCCCAAAATGGGATTAAGTAGCTTCCTAATGGCCTCAAGCTTAGGATAAATCCGTCGCTGCAATTCAGAAGGTAGTTTAGCAAAAACCTTCGACAGTTTTTGATGACTGTCATAATCAGGAAACGGGAAGAAAGCGGAGTCTACGCGCATAAAGATTAGCTCACTATCTCCATCCCAAACAGGAACATCAATATATAAAATTGGACCTGACATTTTAACAATCTTACGGGATCTTAAAAGCATAAATTAAAAGTAATATGAAAATATACAAATATACTTTAACGAAACGCTTACCCACAAACAGCTTCCACAGTTGAATAAGCGCAGAACAAAACACGTCACTGCTTCCAAAAATCCGCAATTGAGCCTGTCGAGTACGTATGGTGCCGTTTCGTACGTAGGAAAGATCAACAGAGGCCCCGTTGGCCTTTGATGACATTATAATATCCCCACAAATCCACGAATATATACCCAACAGATTTCCCAGAAAACCACGATCAGGGTAAAGAAAACACAAATGTCAATCTATTTATCCCAAATAGATGAAAAAGGAAGTCAATTTTATTTATACCAAAAAAATCAGAACAATAATCAATATCCTGGCGCGGTCGCCAATTTTGTAAACGCCCCGGCTTCAAGTAAATGCCGTACGACGTTACAAACTCGGTTAAGGTGCTCTGAATAGAGATAAGTTACTGATATGGGGGCCCTTAAGAGGGCCTTGGCGGCGTTCGCGTAAGTTATATATATGTAAGTTGATGTTCTGTTCCTTGGGTGGACTCTGGTTGTGGTTCCTGCTGTTGGCATATCACGATGAATGATTTAGACAGTTCCGTGTTAATTAAATTCGTTCTTTTGTTTGGCATTAGCGCAACAATATATCGTTAACGCGTCGTTCTCTGTTACAGTGAACAAATCAACATCCAGCGCAGGTATTGAGCTATTGCAATGCACATGTAATACTGAGTGATAGAAAAGAATTGGAACTGATCGTAGCTGCAGGGAACACAAAAGTTTAAATAGTATGGAATATGTGTTCACTTACACATTAGTTAAACGTAAATAAACGTGGTTAAACGGCAAATTTCGCTTTTTTCAATGATGCAACGTAAATAAATTTGAATTTAATTTACGCAATATGTCGGCGATTGATTTGTGTCGTTACAGGTGTGTGTTATTATTAAACAAAACCCTATTAATTGCAAATGAAATCGCAGTTCAAGAAATCTCAAATAAAACTGCTCGAAACTAACAGAGATTGTTGCTAAAATCACAGTTAAGAGAAAGAATGTCTAAAATCAGTATTCGTATTTGTGACCTTAAGGAAAACCGTATCTGTCGAAATTGAGATTCGTTGGGTTGTAACGCGTTACTTACACCCCCAGACAATGAAAATTAGTACATGGTAAAGGAGGCTAACCATACGGGATATGTTATGGCTCTGCCGTAGTGAGTAAACACTGACGTTGGCTCTGCTGACACTGACTGTGGATCCTCTTTCTTTTGTGGTGGCACGACGTGGTGGCTCTGTTGCTGGTGAGCTGTCGGGCGTTAGCCGGTGGTCAGCCAAACTGTCTGGAGGTGGAAGTATCGTCTCTTTGCCGCCGGATATGTCAACATCGTAGAGCAGTGTGTCATTCGGATGTGCTGCTTACAGTTCCAGAGTATATATAGGTGAAGTACACAGGATCGAGGCATAGAGTTCTGCAGGACAGCTCAGTGAGTCTACAACTACGTTTTCTGACACTTTCACGTGAGTGACTTCATATTCATACTCTTGTATTCGAGTAAGTTGCGAGTTGACACACCGTGAATATAAATATTCTTTCTTTCCTCTGAGCATTGGGAGTTGAGGAAGGTGGTCCGTGTAGTTCTTGAACTTTCGGCCATCCAGATAGGTGTGCAAGTGTAGTATTGACCGGTAGATAGCGAGTAACTCTTTACCTAATGTATCATATCGCGTCTCGCGAGGTTGTAGTTTTTGCGAGAAGAACGCGATAGGTCGGTGTACGCCATTGATAGACTGTTGAAGTACTGCGCCTGTGGCAACGTCGGATGCGACTGTGATCAATTCAATGGTTTGAGGCCAATCAGGTTAATGAAGCATGGCCGCTTTACATAAAGCCCTTTTGGAATCCTCGTAAACCTGCGTTTCTTCCACGTTGAGCTGAATCCGTTGTGCCTTCTTGACAAAACGGCTTTCTGGCACGAGATATTTGTGAAGAGGTGCCAGAATCTTGGCAAGGCAAGGTACGAATCGAGAATAGTAATCAATCTTGCCTAAGAGCCGTCGTAACGCCCGAACGGAGGCTGGAGGCTGTAGATCTTGAATGGCACGAACCTAAGCAGGTAGAGTTTACATGTCTTTCTTGGAAATTTGATAACCGAGGAATTCAATTGATATTTGTGCAAAGACATATTTGTTGCCATGAGGTCAGAGGCCATAGTCTGCTGGACATGCGAGTAGAATATCATTATGCTGCATATGTTCGTACATTGAGTTTGAGAATACGAGAATGTAAGAATCAGACTGTGTGCAAGAATTGAGAATACGGTAATCCCCGCACACTCTGAATGTTCCGGGTTCACTCTTTGGTACCACTACCACAGGCAACGCAAATGCTAAGCTGGATCGTGAACAGATGCCTTGTTGACTTAGAATGGCGATTTCTTGAACGGCGGCCTAATGCTTGTGAAATGCCAATGGACTTGTACTGGGAGGATGAGGACGTGGCTTCAATAAGATAATGCGATGGGGTGTGTTGGCACGCTTCCTTTTGAGATCGGGCATAAAGGAAATTAGTTTGTAAATCTTTTCATCACGCTTTAGAACATCGTCCAGTTGTGATACATGATGAACTGGAGGAATTAGCTAAAGAGATGAGACTGTTTTGGCGCAAGTTGTGTGTTTGAGCGCTGATGATAGCAACTGATTGTCAGCAGTACGTATCTCTCGTGTTTTGGACGTATATTGAGGTCGAAATATTCGAGGAAGTCACGTCCAATGATGTTTCTTGTCGTGTTGGCAATGATGAGAGGATACTTGAAACATCGTTTTGAGTTGGAGAACGAGATTGTGTGTACTCGTACCCCGAACGTCACTATACTTGAACCATTAGCGCAGGTAAGTATTCTGGTGTTGACTGGGTGGGTGGGTTCAAAATAATTGTGGCGTAGTAAGCTGACGTCTGTATCAGTGTCTATGAGGAATACTTCGCCAGAGTTTGAGTCATAGATGAGGGAAGATGTTGATACTGGCAAATGACGATGAGGCTGGTTGAAGGCATTTTGGCGTTTGACGCTCGGACAGGCGTGATGCAATGCAACCTGGCTCTGAGGCAGGTGAGCTGCAGTGGTGTTTCTTCCACCACTTGTCTAGACGTGCTGGCAGTACGTCGTCTTGCACTTAAATGGATTTGCGCGGGAACGTGGCCATTTCTTGCAATGCCCGAGGAAGCTTCTGAATGAATAGTCGCATCATGATTTCTCTTTGTAGATTGAATTCAGTGGCTTTCAGCTCCATCTCCCTAACTAGCTCGGAAGGTGTGCGGCTATCTAGGGACATATGGATCATTAATTCTGTAAGCTTGTTTTCCCGATCTGGTGTCAGACGCTGCTTGACGGCGCGTTGCAGGCTCTGCCATGGCTGCAAAAGTGTGCCATCAGTGTATAGATGCATGATTTCTTTGAGTCCGAATCTGAAAGACATTGGAATTGTCACCCATGCCCTCAAAATGATGTGACCCACTTTTGTTATATTGGATATTTTGGCCAATAAAGAAACATCACCGATCCACTCGTCAAGGTAGCCTACATCGAATTGGTATATCTTGTACTGGGACCATGTTGTGGTACGATCTGTTGCTGGGCTGGCCACCAGACTTCTGTGTTTCCTGAGCTGGACGTCATCTTGTGTGTGTGCGCGCTGTCGAGTACAGATGGCATTATGACAATGTTGTCACCCGTCATCATGTGGCTGTATTCGAGGATTGTGCTCTCGAGGGTATGGCTCGCTTTGTTTTGTGGCTCAGGATTTGTTTTCTTGCATGTCTTCGCCGCTTTACCGGATTCATCCATCCGTAGCCCTCATGCGATGTGCTCGGGCTAGCCTGAGGACTTCCGCCTGCTTAATATCCTCAGCGACTACGGTTGCTGATTAATTGGCTGTGAGCTCGACTAAACGGGGCACCATTTATGTAGGATGTGTTGCGATTTATTTAAGAGATTTTGCGAAGTAGCTTTTTATTTAGCGATGCTATGCTACTTATAATCAGCCTCGCTAGAGATCCCAGTGTCGTGATAGGAGAAGGCGAAGTCGAATTATCATACGTATATTATGAACAATGTCACAAAGTAAATTTAAATTCACTCTTAGTCAAAATTTACAGTGATCTAGACGTCAGCAAAATAAAATATTGTTAACACAAAGTTAATATATAGGCACAATAGCAGAGTTATAATAAACACAATAAATAAATCCAGAATGTCTTAGCAGTTTAGTTACTTTTCACGGTTAAACGATTAAAGACACACAAAATATAAATCCTGGCCTTGCCCGTTAAAACACATTAATCCACGGCATGTTAACAGCGTATTACGCTCGGTTGTGTTATTATTAAAAAAACCCAGTAAACGCCAGAGCTTCAAGTAAATGCCGTACAACTTTACAAAGTCAATTAGGAGCCAAGGATAGCTGAGTTTTTACTGCGTGGGCCCTGATTAGCGCCGGAATTGCGTTCTCCAGCAAATGCCGAGAAAGTTAGTTAGTTTAGCAATATCTAGAAATGCAGCAAGACACTTAAGACCAGTTCTGGTTGATTTTGATTGTTTTTCCTACTGTTCTGGCGTTGACATCCGTGGCGAGTGAGAAGCTTAGTAATCTCGTTTAAGATCTGCAGTAACTGGCACACTGAACGGATCAAATTTAAATGTTGATAGGACTCACTTTTTGTGCAGCAACCGCGTAGCTGACAATAGCAGACATCACACACACGTAACGCACAATACACAGTAAACGCGAAAATTGACTAGCATGGTAAATTCACCGTGTTATATAGTTTGAAAACGAAAGCTCGCACGCCATTGGTTAATGGCAAATTTCGCTTGTTTTTAATTGGTGCCGCGTAAATTTTATTTGAATTTCATTTATGCAATATATCCTCGAATTGTTTTTGCGTCGTTACATCACTTTCTTCTCTGAAAAAGGGGAAAAATATTCCGCTCAGCGAGACTTGAAAAGAAATGCATGGCAGAGTTCGAACCAAGTTAGGCAACGGGTTAGTTTTATGCCCATAGATATATAAAATAATAATGTACCATAAATGCTGGGCTAAAGTATGCTTGTTGGTTGCTTCAACAATGATATGATGCCAAGTAACCACTATGAATTGCTACAAAATTTGTTAGCTGAATTGGTCGGTCATACCGATTAATGCAAAATAGAGCAGTATAAGATTTGGGAGATAAAGCGTGAGGATTTCGAGGTAGATCGCCACTGAAGTGGTCATGTTTAAGTTAAAACATGGGCAGGCTAGATCGCCGTCAATATGTTTGAATACGACCAAATGAGCAAGTGTGTGCTCGACGTTGTGGTCATAATATTTGTAGAGTGGTCTCTGTGCAACTGATGAAGTTAGGATATGCATTGAAAGGTTTCTGTACTATGATATGAAGGTAATAACTTCTTAATGTTTCTATATGAAAGCGTTAGCTCTAAGTAGCTGGTTGTATCAAAACAGGCATAGTGAGCTCAGGTGTGAGCCATACGTTACAATGTAAAATATATACATGAAAATCAAAAGGTAATTTCGAAAAAAAATTGTACGCGAACATTGCCTCAGAGATGACATAATACAAAAGAACTGTTCAAAAATGCTACACCATTGTTAGCTAAGAACAGTTGGTTATACAATGTGAGAAGAATTGTGAGAAAAATAAAATGAACCATGTGGATTCATAGGTCACGTTGCGTAACATAGGGCGTAAGTGGTGCGCGTATAGTTAAAATTGTGATACGTAGAATAAAGAAAAATTAATGTTAAAAAATATCAATTACGCGTTATGCAAAGCAAGCTATTGCTAGGTTGAGATTTTAGGCCGAAAGAGCCTGAGTCGTGTGTAGAAGTTTGAATGCTCCCAGGATCAGTCAGATCGATAAACGGATTCAACTTGTCTGTGTTTACTGATGTGGGTGGCTTGCCTTGCATGATAATGAAGTATTTGGTTTGACTGAGCAAAATCGGGTAAGGACCGCGATACCTTGGTTGTAGTGGTGGAACAGCAGTGTCGTTGCAAACGAGTACACTCTTGCAGCTGTGGAGCTGCGGGTGAACAAAGACTGGACAAGGCGTATGTCTGGGATGCTGTTCAGACATGTTATCGAAACGAAGACGTAAGCGGGTAGTTTCATTTTGTGGGTCATCCTGTGCGGGAAGTAGAGGTGGGAACTGACTAAGCAGGCGTAGATCTATTCCATACAAAATTTGTGACGCAGACATTTCAATAGATTCACGAATGCGGGAACGCATGGCAAGCAGAACTAAAGGTAGTGCATCGATCCAGTTGTCATTAATGGGCGAGGATGCCAAAGCAGCTTTGTGTTCCCTATGAATTCTCTCTAACATATCGTAAGATTGGGGATGGTAGGCAGTCGTCTGGTGTAAAGTGCATCCTATGAACCGCAAGGTAGTTTTGAATAGATCTGATTGGGAACACCATAATTGGATATCCATGCAGAAAAAAACCGTTGGTCACTTCGTCTTCAGAAATGGTACCAAGAAGTAATGCCGCAGGCCATTGTGTAAATCTATCAATCAAAGTTAGCAGGTAGTTGAATCCTTGAACCATTGTCAAATGAACTATGTCGGTGTGGACGATGTCTAAGCGAGAAGAATTTCGGAAATGCTGCAAATTAGAACGAGAGTGTCGTGTGATCTTGTTTTTCTGGCAAATGGCACACTCGGAGACACATTGTTTAGCGTTATGCTTGAGCCTGTGACCCCAGAAACGATCTGTGAGAAGTCAGACAGCCGCTTTGCTTCCTGGGTGAGAAATTGAGTGAATTGTGTCGAAAACCTTTCTCTGAAGGCTGGTCGGCAGAACTAGCTAGTTGAGCCCACGTACCCGTGAAGTAAACAATTGGTAAGCATTCCCAGATACGGCATATGAATTTGGTTGGGTGACGGTCTACTGATCTTCGAATGTGAATGTCACTCCGCTGTTCCGTTTGCAGGAGGGATGGCGTTAGTGCAGGTTCACTG
>JAQBSW010009294.1:0-29591 GCA_029291075.1 Eudiplozoon nipponicum | reverse complement strand
CCGCATATATGGATTATCCGGGCCTGGCATACCAGAGGCTCCTTTATGGTAGTGACCAAAGGGACTCAACAAAAATGGCAAACGCGCTAGGATCCTCTATCTAGAAAGATGTGATGTAGATGATCGCTTTTGCCGCAATTCTATGGATAGCAATGTTAAGCTTAATATGTACAGACCAGACAACCATTCTGAATGGGTCGAAGAAGCAAAATTTTATTTTAAACTAAAAAGATGACCGACCCTATTTTAAAGGTTCACCTCGGCCTGCTGGTTTTTACCTGAGCTGTTAAAAAAGTCTCTATTTAGACTCAGGAAATTTGTTTCTGAGAACGAACCGGCAAATGCATTTGATCTTCTAATCGAAGAACTTCATGGTCGATATCAACCCGAGAGGATTGAACGGATGGCTGACTTGTTACGTTAGGAAAAGATGGGAAATCAACTCACATCTGAATTTTATGAAAGACTTATTTCAAAATCCATCGGGCTTGATATATCTGAGGAAGTTATAAACAGTATACTTGTAGCAGAATTGCCTGCTAGACTAAAAGCTACCTTGGATGCCTTTGATTCATTGGAACACGAGTGGTCAAAGAAGCTCAAAGAGTTGGACAAAATGTATCGTGGGAAGGAACCTAAGGTGTATGCAGTAACAGCAGATTCACGACTGGAGCAGCAACTTAGACATCTCTCAGAGAGACTCCTGACCGTATATAATGAATTAAGTACCCTCCGCAGGGATGTGGGTTGGATAAAAAACAATAAGGAAAGTTCCAACAGAGGTTGTGTGAATTCTTGGAGTCAACGTTCAAATTCCAAGCATCTAAGAGGCGAATCGCGTGAGGGTGTACAAGGACCTTGCCAGTGGTGCATTTTGTATCGTAAATACGCAGAGTTTGGAAAGTGTCAGGAGAGGGATGCACGTTTCAAACTTTTGGTGGTCCCCAATGGAAAGGAAATAGTCTCCCTGTAGTCTGGTCTACGCTGCCGGAAAACTAGTGGAGCCCCCACTAATAGGAGCCGTAGGGGGGGTTACGTATGCAAGGCTCCAAGGTTTGCATATTCGAGGCATACTAAAATCATCAAAGTTAGGTTCGGAAGCTTCAAAGGAAGAAGCGCGAGGTAATACAATCCGTAAATCTGTGAGATTTCGACTGGAAGGTAATCTTAAAGAAGTTGCTGGTTATAGCAACAATAAGTTCGTTATAACAGATGAACTTACTGGCTTAAACTTCTTAATAGACACGGTTGCAGAGGTGAGCATAGTTTGATCCGATGTGGTGGAAATTGATAGCTCCACATTCGATTATCAACTGTGGGCTGCTAATGGAAGTCCAATTGAGGTTAAGGGGGTTAAAGAACTGTCAGTGACATTGGGGCAGAAATCTCCATTTATGTGGAATTTTCTAGTCGCTGATATAAAGGACAACATCACTTGGATGGACTTTTTGATCCATTTTAATCTCGCTTTAGATCCCAAATCTAGGAACATTGGACAAGGCACTGGAATAGTGACTTATGCTGGGACTGGGACGTCAGTAGTTTGGTCAGTCAGACTACCCAGATCCGTAGTCGCCGATGACTTGGTGGATGTCATCGAGAAACACCTGGCCGTGTTTCTACCATTCATTGCTAAGCACAAGGGTTTAAAGACAAGCGTAGAACACCAAGTCGAGCTGGTGGAACCACAACCCTGTTCACCGAAGGCTCAACCGATAGCAAAAGATAAGCAGCAGTTTGCTATTGAAGAATTTAAGCGGTCGAGAAAAGAAGGAATTCGTAGACGTTCAAATTCCAACTTTGCATCGCCAATAGTCGTTGTTCCCAAGCCTGAACCAGGTCATTGGAGGGTTTGTGGTAACTAACGTCTATTGAACTCGGTAACGAAAGTTGATTCGTATCCTCTACCGAACCAGAGTAATTTGCTCAGGGATATAATGGGGTATGAGATATGTACAACGTTAGATCTGCAGAAGGCGTACTATCAAGTACCTATGGAGGCAGAATCTATACCGCTCACAGCAGTGTGATTCCCTGGAGGAGGATTGCACGAATTCTTATGTATGCCTTTTGGTTTAAAGAGTGCAAGTCAGACAATCCAGCATCTGACGGAGGATGTTCTTCAAGACTGTCCATTTGCTTAAAGTGTACACAGATGACATCATTATAAATAGTAAATCTTGGGAGGAACACCGGGAGCATTTGGACGTCGTTTCGTCTAAGCTGGAACATTATGGATTGGTAGTGAAACCAGAAAAGTGCAAGATTGGTAGTTCTACCATAAAATTTCTTGGACACACCATTTCCAAGGATGGAATCAAGCCCATGAAAGATAAAGTACAAAGAAATCAAGGATGTGCCAGAACCCAGAACCGTACGCCAATTGCGTAGATTTTTGGGAATGATTAGCTACTATCGTCATTTCATACCTGGTTTAGCTGGAATTTTGGGTCGCGTACTCGACATTTAGTTCGTAAACGGAGCACGATCAAGAAGTCCTGGCCTATTAATTTTAGCCTAGACGACAGGGAAAAATTCCAGAGGGCCAAAGAACTGTTAAGCCAAATAACCACATTAGCACCTGTGGATTGGACTAAGCCGTTTGAGCTGGTCACAGATGCTTCTGATGTAGCCATAGGGGCAGTGTTACATCAACGGGATAATGGTATAGTCAAGCCGATTGGATTCTATAGAATTTATGTAGAAGGTGATTAAACAGCTACACGAATTTAGCCATGCTTCCATTAAGGCAACTATCAGGATGGTCACTGATAGATATGTATGGCCTAAAATCGAAATATATAAGAGCTTGGGTAAGGAAATGTGCACGGTGTCAAATTTGTAAAATTTGGCGTCATATTAAAACTGAAGTTAAGACGATTGATATACAAGCGGATCGTTTCATGCATGTACATATTGATATAGTAGAAATGCCCGAAATTTCTAGCCAGAAGTATTTACACACGAGGGTTGATCGTTTCAGTCGTCAGTTTGAGGTAGCAATCCTGAAGGAAATGACATCTCAAGAAGTCTTACGTATGTTCTTGCATAATTGTGTGTCGCGATATGGTTAACCGGTAGGGATAACAACTGATCGTGGTAGTCAGTTCATGTCTGAACTGTTTATCAGATCATTGAATACAACGGGGATAGAAATAAAACACACATTTGTTTAAAATCCCAGAGCTAATGGGATGGTTGAGAGACTGCACAGGGAGCTAAAGGCTGCATTACGTTGCACTGGTGAATCCAGTTGGATACATGATTTGCCTATAGTTTTGTTGGCAATACGAAACAGATACAGAGCACAGTTAGGAACATCCATAGCAGAACTTGTTTATGAAGAGCCACTGAGTTTACCTGAAGATTTTCTAATAGAAGCTCCAAATTGTCTCGATTGGGCCTCTAGTTCAGTAGATTGGTTTGTTGGAGCATTGAGAGATATAGTGAGTCGTTTAGCTCCAACCAAAACTAGAAGTCCAAAGTCTAAATGCTATGTATCTTCAGATTTAAAATTGGCATCTCATGTATATATAACTAACGAGAACAGACAGAGTTGTCTGACTCTGTTCTATAAGGGGCCATTTAAAGTTAATCATATGACTGAAAAAAATACATTTATAGAAGTTGATGGCACAGTAGAGTGAGTAGCACTGGATCGCTGCATTTCACAGTTTATGTGGACGGAGGAGGAGACTGAGGAACAGTATCCATCGAAGTATCCAGAAGCTGAGGCAAGATGTGACTCGAAAATGTGTGAGAAAAAGAAAGAGTCAAACAAATGTGGAATAGAAGTAATGATTAAAACCTAGACAACTGAGGACAAAGAACAATAGAATAGAATAGAATAGAATATCTTTATTTGGATTCAAACCACACATGTTCCAAATAATATACAAATGAAACATAGTGAAGTACCAGCACAAAATGTTGAAACTCGTTCTGGAAGTTTCATCAAGAAACCGAAGAATGAGGACTTAATAATGTATGGTTAAATATCTTAAACATAAGGGTGTATGTGGAGGTTAATTTAATTATTGAACACCAATTAACTCCTCATATAAAAATAAATCAAATTTTATTTTTGGACATTTGATGTTATCGCTGGTTTCGTAAAACAATATTGTGTTTTTTTAAAAATATTGTAAATTTTTGGGAAGTTTCTTTTGTTCATATTGTCGAAGTTTTTGACTTGTCTTGTCGAAGGTTATAAGAGAGTTTTTATCTGAGTTGCTGAATTGCACAAGCGGAACACTGCGTGGTTCCATCTCCGATATCTTTGCTAATAAATTATTGTAATCCACTTTCATCTATCGTTCTTATTACGCATTATTGAGAAGGATCTCAAATTTGCTTCAGGTAATTGACGTGGATATTTGTTTTTAAGGTCACCACCGTATCGTTCTGTAATCTGTGGATATCAGCGTATCCCGGTAAGCTTAATTGATATAATATATAAATTGCAAGAAATTTAATCATAATATTATGGCTGGTTTATCAAATGTTGAGGATACAAAGCAGTTAGCAAGTGGACTTAAGGAATGTAGTTTAAAAGATAATTCAGAGGAACTTAAGTGTTCCAAACTAGATGATCATACCGCATATATGGATTATCCGGGCCTGGCATACCAGAGGCTCCTTTATGGTAGTGACCAAAGGGACTCAACAAAAATGGCGAACGCGCTAGGATCCTTTATGTAGAAAGATGTGATGTAGATGATCGCTTTTGTTGCAATTCTTTGGATAGCAATGTTAAGCTTAATATTTACAGACCAGACAACCATTCTGAATGGGTCGAAGAAGCAAAATTTTATTTTAAACTAAAAAGATGACCGACCCTATTTTAAAGGTTCACCTCGGCCTGCTGGTTTTTACCTGAGCTGTTAAAAAAGTCTCTATTTAGACTCAGGAAATTTGTTTCTGAGAACGAACCGGCAAATGCATTTGATCTTCTAATCGAAGAACTTCATGGTCGATATCAACCCGAGAGGATTGAACGGATGGCTGACTTGTTACGTTAGGAAAAGATGGGAAATCAACTCACATCTGAATTTTATGAAAGACTTATTTCAAAATCCATCGGGCTTGATATATCTGAGGAAGTTATAAACAGTATACTTGTAGCAGAATTGCCTGCTAGACTAAAAGCTACCTTGGATGCCTTTGATTCATTGGAACACGAGTGGTCAAAGAAGCTCAAAGAGTTGGACAAAATGTATCGTGGGAAGGAACCTAAGGTGTATGCAGTAACAGCAGATTCACGACTGGAGCAGCAACTTAGACATCTCTCAGAGAGACTCCTGACCGTATATAATGAATTAAGTACCCTCCGCAGGGATGTGGGTTGGATAAAAAACAATAAGGAAAGTTCCAACAGAGGTTGTGTGAATTCTTGGAGTCAACGTTCAAATTCCAAGCATCTAAGAGGCGAATCGCGTGAGGGTGTACAAGGACCTTGCCAGTGGTGCATTTTGTATCGTAAATACGCCGAGTTTGGAAAGTGTCAGGAGAGGGATGCACGTTTCAAAATTTTGGTGGTCCCCAATGGAAAGGAAGTTGTCTCCTGTAGTCTGGTCTACGCTGCCGGAAAACTAGTGGAGCCCCCACTAATAGGAGCCGTAGGGGGGGTTACGTATGCAAGGCTCCAAGGTTTGCATATTCGAGGCATACTAAAATCATCAAAGTTAGGTTCGGAAGCTTCAAAGGAAGAAGCGCGAGGTAATACAATCCGTAAATCTGTGAGATTTCGACTGGAAGGTAATCTTAAAGAAGTTGCTGGTTATAGCAACAATAAGTTCGTTATAACAGATGAACTTACTGGCTTAAACTTCTTAATAGACACGGTTGCAGAGGTGAGCATAGTTTGATCCGATGTGGTGGAAATTGATAGCTCCACATTCGATTATCAACTGTGGGCTGCTAATGGAAGTCCAATTGAGGTTAAGGGGGTTAAAGAACTGTCAGTGACATTGGGGCAGAAATCTCCATTTATGTGGAATTTTCTAGTCGCTGATATAAAGGACAACATCACTTGGATGGACTTTTTGATCCATTTTAATCTCGCTTTAGATCCCAAATCTAGGAACATTGGACAAGGCACTGGAATAGTGACTTATGCTGGGACTGGGACGTCAGTAGTTTGGTCAGTCAGACTACCCAGATCCGTAGTCGCCGATGACTTGGTGGATGTCATCGAGAAACACCTGGCCGTGTTTCTACCATTCATTGCTAAGCACAAGGGTTTAAAGACAAGCGTAGAACACCAAGTCGAGCTGGTGGAACCACAACCCTGTTCACCGAAGGCTCAACCGATAGCAAAAGATAAGCAGCAGTTTGCTATTGAAGAATTTAAGCGGTCGAGAAAAGAAGGAATTCGTAGACGTTCAAATTCCAACTTTGCATCGCCAATAGTCGTTGTTCCCAAGCCTGAACCAGGTCATTGGAGGGTTTGTGGTAACTAACGTCTATTGAACTCGGTAACGAAAGTTGATTCGTATCCTCTACCGAACCAGAGTAATTTGCTCAGGGATATAATGGGGTATGAGATATGTACAACGTTAGATCTGCAGAAGGCGTACTATCAAGTACCTATGGAGGCAGAATCTATACCGCTCACAGCAGTGTGATTCCCTGGAGGAGGATTGCACGAATTCTTATGTATGCCTTTTGGTTTAAAGAGTGCAAGTCAGACAATCCAGCATCTGACGGAGGATGTTCTTCAAGACTGTCCATTTGCTTAAAGTGTACACAGATGACATCATTATAAATAGTAAATCTTGGGAGGAACACCGGGAGCATTTGGACGTCGTTTCGTCTAAGCTGGAACATTATGGATTGGTAGTGAAACCAGAAAAGTGCAAGATTGGTAGTTCTACCATAAAATTTCTTGGACACACCATTTCCAAGGATGGAATCAAGCCCATGAAAGATAAAGTACAAAGAAATCAAGGATGTGCCAGAACCCAGAACCGTACGCCAATTGCGTAGATTTTTGGGAATGATTAGCTACTATCGTCATTTCATACCTGGTTTAGCTGGAATTTTGGGTCGCGTACTCGACATTTAGTTCGTAAACGGAGCACGATCAAGAAGTCCTGGCCTATTAATTTTAGCCTAGACGACAGGGAAAAATTCCAGAGGGCCAAAGAACTGTTAAGCCAAATAACCACATCAGCACCTGTGGATTGGACTAAGCCGTTTGAGCTGGTCACAGACGATTCTGATGTAGCCATAAGGGCAGTGTTACATCAACGGGATAGTGGTATAGTCAAGTCGATTGGATTCTATAGAATTTATGTAGAAGGTGATTAAACAGCTACACGAATTTAGCCATGCTTCCATTAAGGCAACAATCAGGATGGTCACTGATAGATATGTATGGCCTAAAATCGAAATATATAAGAGCTTGGGTAAGGAAATGTGCACGGTGTCAAATTTGTAAAATTTGGCGTCATATTAAAACTGAAGTTAAGACGATTGATATACAAGCGGATCGTTTCATGCATGTACATATTGATATAGTAGAAATGCCCGAAATTTCTAGCCAGAAGTATTTACACACGATGGTTGATCGTTTCAGTCGTCAGTTTGAGGTAGCAATCCTGAAGGAAATGACATCTCAAGAAGTCTTACGTATGTTCTTGCATAATTGTGTGTCGCGATATGGTTAACCGGTAGGGATAACAACTGATCGTGGTAGTCAGTTCATGTCTGAACTGTTTATCAGATCATTGAATACAACGGGGATAGAAATAAAACACACATTTGTTTAAAATCCCAGAGCTAATGGGATGGTTGAGAGACTGCACAGGGAGCTAAAGGCTGCATTACGTTGCACTGGTGAATCCAGTTGGATACATGATTTGCCTATAGTTTTGTTGGCAATACGAAACAGATACAGAGCACAGTTAGGAACATCCATAGCAGAACTTGTTTATGAAGAGCCACTGAGTTTACCTGAAGATTTTCTAATAGAAGCTCCAAATTGTCTCGATTGGGCCTCTAGTTCAGTAGATTGGTTTGTTGGAGCATTGAGAGATATAGTGAGTCGTTTAGCTCCAACCAAAACTAGAAGTCCAAAGTCTAAATGCTATGTATCTTCAGATTTAAAATTGGCATCTCATGTATATATAACTAAGGAGAACAGACAGAGTTGTCTGACTCTGTTCTATAAGGGGCCATTTAAAGTTAATCATATGACTGAAAAAAATACATTTATAGAAGTTGATGGCACAGTAGAGTGAGTAGCACTGGATCGCTGCATTTCACAGTTTATGTGGACGGAGGAGGAGACTGAGGAACAGTATCCATCGAAGTATCCAGAAGCTGAGGCAAGATGTGACTCGAAAATGTGTGAGAAAAAGAAAGAGTCAAACAAATGTGGAATAGAAGTAATGATTAAAACCTAGACAACTGAGGACAAAGAACAATAGAATAGAATAGAATAGAATATCTTTATTTGGATTCAAACCACACATGTTCCAAATAATATACAAATGAAACATAGTGAAGTACCAGCACAAAATGTTGAAACTCGTTCTGGAAGTTTCATCAAGAAACCGAAGAATGAGGACTTAATAATGTATGGTTAAATATCTTAAACATAAGGGTGTATGTGGAGGTTAATTTAATTATTGAACACCAATTAACTCCTCATATAAAAATAAATCAAATTTTATTTTTGGACAATTGATGTTATCGCTGGTTTGGTAAAACAATATTGTGTTTTTTTTAAAAAAATATTGTAAATTTTTGGGAAGTTTCTTTTGTTCATATTGTCGAAATTTTTTACTTTTCTTGTTGAAGGTTATAGAAGAGTTTTTTTATTTGAGTTTCTGAATTGCACAAGTGGAACACTGCTTGGTTCCATCTCCGATATCTTAGCCAATAAATTATTGTATTCCACTTTCATCTATCGTTCTTATTACGCATTATTGGGAAGGATCTCAAATTTGCTTCAGGTAATTGACGTGGATATTTTTTTCAAAGTCACCACAGTATCGTTCTGTAATCTTTGGATATCAGCGTATCCGGGTAAACTTAATTAATATAATATATAAATTGCAAGAAATTTAATCATAATATTATGGCTGGTTTATCAAATGTTGAGGATACAAAGCAATTAGCAAGTGGACTACAAGAATGAAGTTTAAAAGATAATTCAGAGGAACTTAAGTGTTCCAAACTAGATGATCATACTGCATATATGGATTATCCGGGCCTTGCATCCCAGAGGCTCTCTCATGGTAGTGGCCAATGGACCTCTACATGACTGTCAAGGAACACTTTATGTTAATTCTGGAACATGCAGCATATTTAACACGCAACTCAAAATCTAATAAAGACTGAATAACAAAATCACGAAATAAAAGTCAAAATCTTCGATAATATGTACGAAGAAAAATATCAAAAGAGTAAAATAATAAAAAAACAACTTTTTTTATGAAACAAGCGGTATCATCAATTGTCCAATAATAAAAATTGATTTATTACTAAATGAAGTGTTAATGAAACTCTAAAAAAATAATTTGAATTGGTAAATTATGTAGATTATGTTTGACTCAAATCAATCACACGTTGCGACTTTTTTATTTGCTTATTTTCAATGTTTCAAATCGTATAAGTCCTTGGATAAATCAACATAATTTATTCAAATTAACACGCCAGTTACCAATACTTTTTTCCATAATCTATGCCGTATTCATGTTTTCAGTAAACTAAAAATGAATACCGTTTGTAATCTAATAAATTTCTCATTCCCTTCGGTAATATTCCTTATGCTAACGTTCCTAAATCATTTGGAGAACTGCTCTGCACTCTCAAACTTAATACTTTTATCCATCATGTTAAAATACATTATGTTGTAGGGGTATTTCGCGGGGGTTGCTATCTTGTTCGTGATTTCATACCCGTCCTACATATCAATGGTGGCTATTATTACTACCCGTGCGCCTAATCAGTCTCTGATCCTTTTCGGATGGTTCATATGAGAAAAAATTATTTATTATAATAGATTGCGAATGTTCATTGTCTCACTTATGTCCACAGTATAACTTTACGAATTTGACGTGTTTTAAAATAGATAAACCAATCAATTTACCTATGACAAACTTGAGATTCTTCCAATGGTATCAGTTAAAATTATTGTTTGTGGCCTGTTCATTATTTCCTTATCAAAATTTAGCAGTAAAAGACGCAATTACCTGAGAATAAACATGGTTTTACAAGAGCTAAACAATCAGCATAAGCTTTGAATTGTATAGTTTATAAATGGCATTTCGTCAAGTTGACAGGTTTCGTTCTTATTGAGAACTCATCACGTACTGACCGGAATCTGCTGCGGACAATGCTCGAAACTGCGCACGTCTGCTTTGGTATATTTTTCTTTAATCTTTAAGCCACCCTGGCGCACACTACACACTATTTTTAGTCATATACAAACTAATGTTACTCGTTTTGTATTTCATTTTATGTGGAGCTCATATAACGTCAATTTAGACACAAATATACAACTAATCATGCCAGATCTGTCATTATTTAACAGACACCACACTACATGGGGAACACTGGTTGCGCGGGCTGTGATAATAATTTCTTTAATCAAGGTTGCGATCGTGATTTAAACATCTGATCCATTAATTACATATACTTGTCAGTATAAAAACTATAACTTTCTTAGTTTATTCTGACAAATGCATGTACATTATCGGTCAATTGTTTATATCAAGATCGCAATCTTGATTATAGTAATTGTCATCACCACCCGCGCAACCAATGTCCGCTTAATTATATAAATGTGTATTTCAATACCACTTGTCCATTTAGTGTGGTGTCTGCTTAATAATGACAGATTGGGGATAGGTAGTTGGAACTTTGGGTCTAATTGAATGCCATATGAGCTCCACCTAAAAGAAAAAAGACTAACCGAGTTACATTAGTTATTATATAACTGAAAAATGTTTGTATTGTGCGGACGGTTAATTCAGTGTTTAGAGCACCAGAATCAAAATCACACGTGCCCGCGTTCGAGCATTGTCCGAGGCAAATTCTGACCAGTAAATAATGAGTTTCGAATAAGGACAAAACCGGTCTACTGGATGAATATCGTAATGTGCATTATACTGTTCTTAAATTATATTCAAATTTTATGTACTAAATGGGTATAGTGTTTATATCAAGATGGAAATCTTGATTATATTATCTTGTATAATCGGCCGCGCAATCGCGATCTTGAATAAATTATTCGTTATCATCGCCCGTACAACACATGTTGGTTTAATTTAAATATTTTTTCTTTCTTTTCAAGTCTCTTTGTAGACTAAATGTTTTCTGTGCATTTTTGCCTTTAAAACACACAATACTAATGCTTACCACTTAATTATGTATGTAGATACTTGAATTTAATATGGAGGCTAATCGTGAATTCGAGAAAATGATAGCATGGTACACGGATTAGTATGTATGGATCTTATAGACGTGGAAGGAAATATTCATTCATTGAACTCTAGCTCATATATTGATCAGCATACACAAGACTTTTACAGACTCACCAAGACTGATGCGGGCTAGGCATCTTCGTTGGTGCCATAATATTCCAGACATGTTCCACTATACGGTTTTATTTAGGACCGTATAATGTTTAATCGCGCATACAATACAATGCTCTTTAATCCTATCATCACATGTAGACATGATTTGCTTTTCTATTACTTGTTTTTATTTCATACTGTAGATTTTAAATTCGTTATTCGAAACTTTTTGTATCTTGAACTTTGGTAGATAAAGTAAAATAAATATGAATAAAGTTCCATATTTGCACAGACCTTTAATATTTAGTAACATTTTTTAAATTTCTTTCTTCCTAGTCTTTTAAATTTTTAATTTTGTTTTGATGTTAATTTTAATTAGTATAAACGTTCAATCTTTAAGAGGATTTATGCAAAGTTTAAAACCAAGAAAGTGCTACGTCAAATTTCTGGAACGTTAACGCTGTGGCCATGGAAAACTTTTTGCTTCAAAATCCAAAGTTAAAAGCTACTGTTGATAAACTGGAAGACGGCGCAGATTATGTAAGCTTATGTGTATTATATTATCAGTACTAATTTTATTATTACTTAATATTGTTACGTTAACGGAAATACGAATTTGTTGTCTGATGGAATGAAACGTATTTATTTCGATATGTTAAAAGGTTTCCAATCAGTTTGTAATGTCCATATAAATGGTCTTTAAAGAAGTCTATGCGAAATATATGCGTTAACTAGTACGTCAATGAACATATGAATAAAATACACCAAAATGGGTGGTTAATTACCAAGGTAGAATTAACACGTGTAGAATGTGGAAATATTAGTCTGAACAAGGCTAACTAAATGCAAAAATATAATATAGTTCAATGATAATGGTTAAGTGGTATATGCATAAGTATATAGAGCAGGTTATTGATTGCAGCAGGTCTTGAGTTACGATTGAATAAATAAAATAAGTTAAGTGGATACTAATGAAAGGTCCATGTTTTACGCTTCCGTAGCTAGCCGAATGTATTTGATTGTAGACTATCGCTCTAAGTACTTTTTTGCATTTTCAAATGTTTGGTCATGCGGAGGTAGTTATTCCCCCCACATTTTCAATGCTTTTAGTTGTTGCCTTTATAATTGTTTTTTGGTTTTAATCTAGTTTGAAGTAAAATATTTTATTATTCATGATTCCTTATGTGAGTTAATATGACTCTGCTTTCGTTATCTATACTTGTTATTTTATATGAAAGTTTTTCTAGTATTAGCTGAAACGATTAAGATCTTTCTACGCATTGGTTATGATTGAACCATTGTTCCGCTGCGATCGTAATTGCAGCTTGTTTACACTGACAAATTGAATCAAGGGGCATTAGTTTTTGTGTTGAATTTTCTTACTTTTATATATAAGCTGGCTCTTAATTGTATTTCTGTAATCTATTAAGCTTTTAACCTACAATTATTTCTTAATAGCTAATTCAATTTTATATATTTGTCCAATTCTATAGTTTTTAATTTTCGCATTTTTACGGAGGAAGTTATGAATGCCATTCAAATTGTTTTACTACACAATTGTGGGGTTTGCTTGCCCATATAAGGCAATGCGTCCACTATCTTTATTAATCTGAGGCAATTATGATCAAATTAAATGTTCAATTATCTTTACGTAATTCTTTCTCAGGCTTTTGTCTTAAATTTTTATGTATATTTTGGGTTTTGCATTCATGAGGTGTCACTAAGGTATTATGTTTTAATCATTTGATAAAAGTACGTTTTTTATTCTTCTTATTCTCTTAATATATATTTCATTTTGATCTTACTGCTTTATTAATGGTTAATTCTTTTGAATCTAATACACATCTAACGTTGCTGCATAAAATGCGGTTGAGCATTGGGTCTACAATTAATAATTTTAGTATCACGAGAAATAGGCCCTAATTTTGCATACAGCGATTCAGTATAAATGTACTTTCTCACGGTGGTGTATCGCAATCTTCATACGATTCATGGAATAGATGAAGTTATGCAGCTTGCACAAGTACATGACTTTTTAAGTATAAACGAAAATTAATATGGTTAGCGTAGTTTGTCTGTGCAAACTTTACAATTTCTAATTAATTCGTGTTCTATTTATTCAGCAAATTAATTGATGAAATAGAGCTAAACAGATTTTTTTTTAAATTTTGTAAATGCATTTATTTAAATAAATAATGCTATAAATGAATATATAGATCTCTAACACGGTGGCGTCTATAGGAGCCGGTTCAAATAAGGCATACCTAAATAGGCCCCTACATAGAATCCTGTTTGCCGCTTGTAAATAATATTTTCGCTCATTCAATTGTATCTTAGTTAGTGAGAGCACAGTGCGCCGTGATCCAATGACCGATATCGTGTTTTAGTTTCCAGCCAAAGGATAGCTGCATACTGTATCTCCAGTCAACTTCAAGAAATGCTTCAGTAATCTGGTGAGTGTGAATTGAAATTAGTTGAACACTTTCTGAGTACAACTAATTGGACTCAAAACCTTGTCAACTTTTTCTCCCATCATAAAAAACATAGTCTACGTATTCGAGGTCGACAAGCCGGTCGAAATCAATGATCTTCACTCTGGGGAGTGTTGTAGTGACATCATGTACAACAATAAGAAAGTCGTTAGAAACCTATGCTTTACTGCCATATAACCGTAAGAAAATAACAAAAAAATTAATAATGCAATAATATTTATGACAATAAAAATAATAATTTAGACACATTTTTAAAAGAGAGTAATTTATGAGGGAAAGGATGTAGTTAATATGAGTATATTTATCTTGATAACACAAAAGTGAGGCAACCTACATCTATATAAAACACCAATATGGATAAATCAGCTTTAAGGCTATGAAACACCAGTTATAAAACTTTCTTGCTGATTTCATTATATCACGTCATAAACATATAATGACCTCAGCAAAGAATATCGTTAGTGAAATCAAACGGTGGGGATATTGACACGTCCTTGTCGAACGCTGAATCAAATCGCAAAAGATTCAGAGGCCAATATTAGTGTGATAACTTACTGATATGCCATCGGCGTTGAAATCATCGATAACTTCGAAGATATAGCGCCGCTTAAGACCAGAGATCAAATCCAATAACTTCTCGAAGGAATACTATAAAATATACTTTACTTTGCGCAGCGCTGTCATCGTTCAAGTTGTTTCCACATTAGCCTATTGCGGGATATTTGTTAGCACTCGTAGGTCGTTAAAATCTTGATTGCTTTGCATTTCCAGGTACAGAACTTGTTTTTATGCATTGATTGATGGGTTCTCACTTATTTTCTCTTTGACTTTCGTGCTAATATCCTGAAGATTTAACAAGAAAGAATGTTCTGAAACGTCGTGCAATATTCGGTTAAACTTGGCTCATTAGCATTTTCAGATAGTACACTTACCGCAACGGGCTACTGCGGAGACAACTTGAAGTACTTTTTTCCATAGCATAATGGCTGAGAGTTGGTTCATACACATTTACGACTTCGACAACCAATTGGCGTATGCGGGAGTTAGTATAAGTCAAACGAGAACTTCCTTCTCTCCAGTCACGAAGAACTGTCGCTGCATTACTGGACAGAATGGCAACACCGTACCTGGCTGAATCACTCCTGGATTGAGATTGCAGATGTATCGTCTTTCACATAAGCTAGGCCCGAATGAGACATTGAGTGCTAAAATCAATTCGGGTCTTGAGACAAGCAATGTAGATACTGTGCAGTTCAGAAATCGTAAACAATGACTAATTGTCTAGGCAAGAGCCAATGAATAAACAGTAGGGGTGAGCGTCAAACGAGGAATACAAGAGGTTGCTGGAAGTCCGTGCGTATTTTAACCTTCGGTCTACTCTAGTAAAAAGTGGTATTGTCGCCTTCCTCCTACTTCTCCATGGAACTCGTATGTGTAAGCATTGTTTTTTACGGCATATGACGTTGTACCTGTCAGGCACTAACTGGTTTCTGATTGGATGTTATGAATTAGTAGTGTTATTATGTAGTATTCGATCTTTCATAGCCTGTGCGGTTGTCGATGCAGTGTAGAACCTTTATAAGATCTGCTTTTAATGTTTGTTCGTTGGATATTAGATAATATAAGATCGCTTATTCCCGATGAAAATGGGTTATTCAAATTCATTCACACTGCTCATAGATTGTTTGGAAGCCAAGACTGACTAGTACTGCCTGTTAGACTAATCGACATTTTTAAAAGGCGCCAGAAATCGCATTTATTCTATACGTTAGTGCAAATACGCTACGTGAAAGCCAAAAGCTAGATTTTGGTTGCCAAACTTTATTTGAAATGTTAGCCGTGTGTATTGGCAGCGTCATGAAAGAAACCATGACACCGCGTTACATGACAGCCTTGTGTAATAAATTTATCTGAATCCGTTAAATTACAAGATTTAGAGTATATACTATAATGCTAATTAGGCATTACGTTTAACAATACATAATCGTTTTGATATGATAAAAATACATTGTTTTTCATACTTTACCAAACGTGAATTTTGTTGTGGTTATAAAATAAGTACAACTTCTTGTCTTCTAATTTTCAATATGATTATATATTTATAATATATCCTTCGTTTATGCTAGATAACATGTACTACGGATGCACGAACTTTCGTAATTGACGTTTAATTAGCAGTCCTGAAATACGATTTACGTGTACGGTAACGAATTTTGTCAATAGCGTGCACAACTAAATTGCTGATACCAATTGTCATGTATTAGTGAGAAATAGTTTGCATTTGTTTCTTTATATAACCGCTTTGACCTGCCATTACTTTTATTGAATAAACAAGTCATGTTCGTTCATTTTTATGTGATGTTCCCGCTTTGTTTTCTATATTTGCGTTGTCTTTTTACATACTTTTTAGATTGTTCGAAAGTCGCAAAGGTATATTCCTCATGTCGCTAGAATATGTCTCGTCTCAACATTTATCGAAGATGGATTCCGTTTAATGACACAGTGGAGTGAGCAAGTGGACTACATTCAGTCAGTTTGGAATTTGCCGCATTTCTTCGCTGCGTTGTTTGTTTTCCTCAATATCATTTTTCAGTTTTCCGGAAGTGGTTTAATTATTAGTCGTTATCAGGTGAAAACCGGCGTATGCATACTACTAGGCACCGTTGTGCTCCAGGTAAACAGGCTAATTTAGGTTTTTCAATTGATTAAATTATTATATAAGCAAACTCCTCGAAACAAATAGTGTGTTGTTAACGTTTTAAATGAGATATGGTCATCATTGTCCGACTGTCTATATAAGAGAAAAACTGAATGCATAACATCCACACTTGGAATGGACGACCTGATGTTCTTTAAGAGTCGAATGTAATCAAGATAAATGTGAACTGTAATGCATCTTTACTTAATCGGCCATCGTAAAGGAGGAAAATGGTCGCCTTCTCTGATGAGCCGTGCATAAAGAATGAGCGAAATAATATTGTAAACATCTTTATTTCCAAGTCTGCCTCTTTTTTTCTATTTAATCTTCTTTACTCACGTTAACGATCTTTTACATGCTCTGAGTATGGTTGGTGTTAATCAAATCATTTTGCACAATGTCGAAATTAGTGTAAGTAAGCCACCATTTATTAAACCTCGATTAGTTTTTTCCCGCTAGTGCATTTAATTTCCGAATATTAATGCAAAATTTTAAAGATAAAAATTCATGGATTCGGCATCAGTCCCCATTACAGAAACTGTGTCTGTATCCACAATGTGAACGCTAATCTAAAAAGTTATCTGAGTTAGTGGTTCATAACACCATTTTATGTATTTGACATCGCAAAGTTGCAGGTCAGAATGATCTCCTTCCAACCTTCTTTTAGGATGGTGGTGACATAATTTATATGGCGTTGACAAATGATTTTCGTAATATATAGAATAAGTAGACCGTTCCGGTTGTTTGGAGCAAATTGAGCATCATTCCTATGTTAAAAATGCTATATGAATTAGTGTGATAATCACCCTTGTATAATACAAATGGTCGTGTGCTCATTATATTAGTATACATACGTGCTGTCTACACATACACTTCTTGAATTGCTAGGTTCTCCAATGAATTGTCGGACAACCTTTCTACTAAAACAGTTGTACGACTAAGTTGTCGATTTTTCCCATTTTAAAAAAATTCGGTAATCATTCCTCACCCAAATATGTAGTGGTTAAAGGGCGTAATACCGGCTCCTACTAATGAGTCGCCAGTAAGCACGAAACGAATGTGCATGAGATTATACTTTCCGTTCAAGCTGTCTTTGGTTTATCCTTCTGGTCACAACTGAGCTAATTTGTTAGTTAGTTAGTTAGTTAAACGGACTATGTTGTATCAATATTTGACAAATTGGTTTCTTCCTAGGTCAATAGTGGTCGTTTCGGCTTTCAGTATGAAACAACATGATTATATTATATTACTTCTACAGGATTGATCGTCATTCATTTCAACTATGAGGCTTCAAGATGAAGAAATGGACATTGTTGGCAGTTTTACTTATTTTGGTTTTTCTATTAATTACTTTATATAATGTGAATGATAAAATGAATATCAGAATCCAAAAAACTAGAATGTCTTCTCCCGACCATCACTAGCTATGGAGAACCACGATTTTCTCAATCTTTCTCAAAAGTACTGTGTACGGTACATCTGGACGTAAACTTATGTTACACTTTAGTGAAGCTTGATGTGCTTTAGTTAGTCATTAGACGCTTACATACGTTCGGCCATCGTTTTGAGAATTATAGTCCATATGAAACATTAATTAGCATCAGTGATATCTGTAGACGTCTTTTTGAAGCCATGAACAAGTGATCCTTGCGGAACACTCCTTAAATATATGCCACCATACTGAATAAAAAGATGGTAACTGTTTTCGAACTGAAAAAAACACGTTCAATGATACATGCGACGTAATTTGGAATAATGACCGGATGGTAGAATTTAAATTCATGCATCGTGTAAAAGTTGCGTTTATGGACATATGATGAGATTTCTTTTCGCTTATCGAATTTCACTGATTATTGAATAAAGACAAATGTCTTTAAATTTAAAATTCTATATAATTTACATCGTATTTGAACCTTTAAGACACCTTTGTTTATTATTTAATGTGTAAAATCTTCTCAAACATTAAACAATAATTGATTGCGTGGATGGTGGTAACAAATCTTTAAATCAAGTTTGCGAGCTTGAAGTGAACACCAATTCCATTGCATTTAACCCGTCGTTAACCAACACAGAAAAACTACCACCAGTCGCACGCACTGACACGTTTCGACCTCCCATGGTCATCATCGGAGTACGACGGCAAACTGACTAGAGAAGATCAAACCGCATTGAATATATATTAAAATGAAAGTTAGATATGCGGCTCTCACCTCTAGTAATCTCGCATACATTGTACCTGACTGGTAATGTCGGCTGCACAGTTTATATGCAGTCACGAACATTAACTGTTTGTAGCTTTTGTCACAAATAAATGTATAGGCAATACAATTGAACAATAATTGATTGTGATTGGTGTTTACTTCAAGCTCGCAAACCTGATTTAAAGAATTGTTACCACCACAAACACAATCAGTTATTGTTTGATTGTATTGTATATATATTTATTTGTAGCGAAAGCTGCAAACAGTTATGTTTCATGACTGCATAGTAACTGTGCAGCCGACATTTCCAGTCAAGTACAATATATGCGAGACTGCTTGATGTGGGAGCCGCAAGTCTAACTATGATTGCCATATATATTCAATGCGGTTTGATCCTCGATAGTCAGTTTGCCGTAGTACTCTGATGATGATCATGGAAGGTCGAAACGCGTCAGTGCGTGCGACTGGCGTAGCTTTGTTGTTTTGATCCAAAACTTGATTTAAAGAACTCTCAAACACTTATTTAAATAGCAAAGGCAATTTCTTCAGTATAGCGCTTTCGTCTTTAGTGAGGATTCCTCACGTACTACCCAGAATTTTGCTCCGCATAAGGCTCGATCCGGTTTTTTTCTAAAGCTTAATTTATGATTACTTCTTTTATTTGAAGTAATATCTATAAATCTATAGTGTTTCGGGTTAAACACAGTAACGAAATAAGATTCATATTATGATTCTCATAGCGCGATATGAATATGCAGTTATCGGTTTTGAAAACTTAAAAAAATTTTTTTTGACTATTTACTTAGACTGTTGGCTATGCCGTTTGGTCGCGAACCTTTGTGATGCGAAATCTAGCCTTGGTTGGCTGTTTGCTGTTAATTATGGCTGAAGCGTATGAGGAATCGAAGAGTATGCTGGCCGGTTTGCCTTCAACTGGAGAGAACGCAAGGCGGCAGTACTTGCAGCTGGGTGGTCGTCTGCTCACAATTCTCATGTTTATCACATTGATTCACTTCACATTCGATCCGTTCTACCTTATTCAGGTGAGGCTTTTATTGTGTGATGCTTCTCAATTTCATATTTGATGTTAGACACTAGTGTAATTTGGTCCTTTATTATCAAAGATCTTAGCAACTGACAGGCTTACGACGACCGTTGCTTGAAAAACATCGTCCATATAGTTACTAAAAACGAGTAAACAACAATGAACTCTGTATGCGTACTTTCAGTTCAGCCAGAAATTACTGTCCATTAAAAAACGAATATGGTTCCATCAACTGCCCTGGTTTGATAAAATATTACGCATACCTTCAATTCAGTTGGTTGTGAAGCATCGTTTTCGCAGCCAGCGTCAAAACGGCTTATGCACAAGGGTAGATGGATTTTAACACGACAGAATCGGTAAACGTGCATTAAAAACAGCCAAGTTAGTATATGGTTAGTTGGAACTTTGGGTCTAAATGGATGCCGTATGAGCTCCAACTAAAAGAAAAATAGACTAACCAAGTTACATTAGTTAGTATGTAACTGAAAATTGTGTGCAGTGTAGTGTGCGGCAGGATGGCTCAGTGGTTGAGCACCAGATTCCGAAGCAGACGTGCCCAGGTTCGAGTCCTGTCCGCCGCAAATTCTGGCCAGTACATGATGAGTTCCCAATAAGGACGAAACCGGTCTACTGGATGAATTGCCTTTTCTACACTATACAATTCTTAGTTTATACTGACATATGTAAGTAATTAATGTGTCAGGTGTTTATATCAAGACCGCAACCTTGATTATAATAATTTCTATCGCCACCCGCGCAACCAATGTTCATTTAATTTTAGTATAGGGCTTTTTTGTCTACCAGAGTGGAGTCCACGTGTGCACAATAGTTCTTGAGTGGAAACCCTAAACTATATGGAATTTAATCGAGCTCAGTGTTAAAAATTTATACTAAAATCGTTTTCCTATCGCTTAATTTTTTAATTTAAGTAGAGTTCACTGAGAGATTTTGTTGTGTTAAGTGATATACTGGTAAACGCAACGAAGCTGCATTGCCATTGGCGATTTTCCTTCAAACTGACTTTGCTATGATGTTGTTCTTTATAGATCTAGGCTGCCGCATTTCTGTGTTACCTATGTAAACATGCAAAGTTAAAATAAATTCTCAAGTTCATAAAACTTTCTCCGTTGACAAACCTTAAGAAAATTATTTTTTTCTTTTTAAAATTTTTAAAAACTTTTTGCTTTTTATTTTGTTTTGTTCTCCTGGTTATGTAGAAAAGATGCGTTATCAAATGTGTTTGTATTGCTGTCTTTTTAATAGTAGTGCTACGTACTGTCCAGAATTTGGGCACGTCTGCTTCGGAATCTGTTGCTATAACCACTGAGCCACTTTGGCGCCAACTATACACAACTTTCAGCTACATACTAATCAAGGCTTCTTAGTTAACCTCTCCTTTACGTGTATCAACATATTCTGAAACAGATATGCCCGGGTTCGAGCTCTGTCCGCAGCAGATTCAGGACAGTGCGTGATAAGTTCCCAATAGGAAGGAAACCGGTCTACTGGACATATTGATTTTTCTACATTATACAATGCTTAGTCTTGCTGATTTCGCCTTGCCCGAATGCTAACTTGGCCATAATGGTGTTGTGGAGATGTTTAGTTTGCCTCATTTCTGTGAGTTATCCTGATAAATTTACTCATAGTAGCAAGGTATTCCTTCTCTCTCTGCCTCTTTCTCTCTCTCTCTCTCTCGTAAATCTCACTAATAATTTGTCTAAATTCACTTATATGGCAGTGAAACATTAGTCACTTTTGACTTTTGTGTGGCTGGACATGATGATAATGCTTAGTATACACTTACAAATGTAGGCATATAAGGAGACTAGTGTTTATACCAAGATCGCAACCTTGATTTTAATCATTTTTAATGTGTGTTTTAATCTGATCTTAACCATTCGTTTAGTTAAAGCATTTCATTTATGTGTATTACGTGTTTAGTTTTCAAATTTTTTTTAATCATGAACTCAGACGAAAACATAGAAGCTATTATTAATTTAGGTTTTACTGCCAAAAAACGACGAGTTAAGAAATTAACAGTAAAAGTACTTATGGTAACAAAAATATTATGAAAGATTGATTTATGAAGTGGATGATCTAATGCATATTAGTATATTTATCTAGATAACATACAGAAATGAGGCAACGAAGTCTTCTATATGACATCAGCAATGCAGCTTCCTTGAGGCTTCCAGTATATCTCATGATAAGCCCAACCGAACATCACAACTAACTCTGCCCAACTAAAAAAGAAAGTTAGAAAGATGCTTCTACTAGCAATTTGCAACAATATTGCCATTGAGCTC
Source organism: Eudiplozoon nipponicum (assembly GCA_029291075.1). NCBI lineage: Eukaryota > Metazoa > Platyhelminthes > Monogenea > Mazocraeidea > Diplozoidae > Eudiplozoon > Eudiplozoon nipponicum. Next base: position 7,318 of record JAQBSW010009294.1, on the reverse strand, counting down.
GACTTGATGGCATATCGCGCAGGGTTTCCAACGAAGAACAATGATGCGCACGTGAACCTTATCCTGGTAGACGAACGAGAATCACTTTTCTCAATTTGCCTGTGGTTGATTAGTTTCTTCTGTCCATTTAGTTTCTTACGCGAACCTGGCGCTGGCTGAGAGGGTATTGTCTAACTTGAAGGTACACGGAAAATATTCTTTAAATAAAGTTTGCGAGCTTCATGTAGAAACCAATCCCATTGCATTTAACCAGTTGTCGAACAACATAGCAAAACTGCCATCACCACGCGTACTGACGCGTTTCAACCTCCCATGATGATTATCAGAGTACGACGGCCAACTGACTAGAGAGGATCAAACCGCAATGCATATTTATGGAAAAAAATGGACATGCGGCTCTTGACTGTAGTAGTCTCACATACATTTTACTTGACTGGAGATAATGTATTGCGGTTTGTTTCTCACTAGTTTGTTTGTCGTCGTACTCTGACGATGATAATGGAAGGTTGAAGCGCGCCCGTACGTGTGACTGACGGTAGTTTGCTGTTGTTCGCCGACTGTTAAAATACAATGAGATTGATGTTTACTTCAAACTCGCAAACTTGATTTAAAGAATTTTTACCACCACTCGCGCAATAAAGGATTGTATACTGCACGTAACGATGCATTTTGCATATGAACTGTAGAAGAGTAAAATACCCCTGCTTATATATAATCGGCGATGGTAGGGGAAAGTTTCTCTAGCTTTCGCGGATTTCATACTTACCTAATCAATCATTGCCTCAGTTTTTGATACACCTAATAATATATTTTAACGTATCAACTACATTCAAATCTTCACTCGGCAGTGGAATATTTTATACGAGTGGTAGGTGATCCTGTGGAACTTTCTTACATTTAAAAGTTGCAAATTTAATACCGATAGTCGGAACGGTGTCTGATAATCTATTTAAGGTGGTCCGGATCAAATCTTGTTTGTTGAATAATAATAATAATAATAATGCATTTTCTGTATAGACCAAATCGACTAATCTACTGTTGGGGTGAATTTGGACAGCCTTTAAAATCATCACTGCTAGTATTTACGTCGTGGTAATATGTATTAGACCTTAAGATGACCAGAAGTATGGTGTAGAGAGCGTTTATATTATTTAAAAATGTAGTTGTCATACAACTTTCAGACAAATCTTGATTATTACATGCCGATCCACTCTTGAAGTCTAGAAGGATGGCAACATATATACCACTGTATAAGAGCTTGACTTAAGGTAAATATATTATCTGTACAACATCGTCCTGGCCGGAATCCAGCTTGTTCTTCCCTAGTGTGCAATTCACGCGAAACGCTCCTATTGCGTAAGCTAATCGAAGCAAATAAACGAGATTCGACTAGAGTCAAACTTATACCACGATAATTAGAACACAAAATGTGATTGCTTTGTTAAAAGTAAGGGGTGATAGTCCACTTACTCAATGCAACCAGCATAGTATCCTCATTTCATATGGTACGAAAAAGATTAGTCAACGCCTTAAAATTTTTCACCACCATCCTTAAATAAGACCGCAATCAGACAATCGAAACCTGCAGATTTGCTATATTTTTGAGTTAAACTTGTATCTGATGGGAGCCTTGCTGTTAACCTCTGGAGACTGTCATCGCATTTCATGTGAATCCTCCAGCTCTATTTTATAGGCATTCCTCTACTGTTCTTTGAGACGCATAGCACATATAGATTACCAACAACAGAAAACATCAGTAGACGTCTTTTTGGATTGTACAATCAACAAATAATGATCCATTAGTTGCGTTGGCTTGGTCACGTTAGCTTATGACGTCATTTTGTTTTTCCAGTGAAACAGTGTCATCTAACCAGGCGCCAGATTTTCTTAAGAAGCAAATTGAAATATTTTGACATGGATAAGAACAGCTAAAGTCAGCTACATTCAAATTGGGCAGTATATGCCCTCATCATCTGCTAGGAGGAAGTACACATGCGCATCGTATTTCTTGAGTGGAAACTGTGATCGAGGAGAGTTATGCTTAAGTACACGAAGTATTTCTCAAAATTGGCTGGATTCAAATGTATGCCTGCGTACGTGTTAAGAGTGCAATTAGAGATTGATGCGGAAGATGATAGTTTTCGAATGCCGGAAGAATTTTAAAAAAAATGCAATGTCATTAACCTGGTCGATCCTGAGAAATAGTAAACTGACATCGTTGCATAAATGTGGGTTAAAAAGAATATCATAGAAAATGTTATAAAGTGTATGTTTCTGTTCCATTTGATGAGGCTGATATCTGTCATATACGTGAACTTTCTATCCATTCCTGAACGGCTAGCAATTCCATTTTATTGATTGAACAAAATTATCATCTAATGAGAAGAAGGTTGCCTCACACACTTTTGTCCTTGTAAAAAGTACAGTTTTAAGGTCATTTATGTTTGTTTACGATTTTTATATATATTTTTAAAATTTCACATGCTTTCTAGGCTTTGATCAGCCTCGGTTTAATAATTTTGGTAGCCATTGGCTTCAAAACAAAACTCTGTGCCACTGTGTTGGTGATTCTTTTGTCAGTCACCAATTTCGTCTACAACGCCTTCTGGAATTCGTCTAGCGACATGATGATGTGGGACTTTTTGAAATACGACTTCTTTCAGACTTGGTCGGTCATTGGAGGTCTTCTGTTGATTGTAGCTTACGGACCCGGCGGCGTAAGTTATGACAACTACAAGAAAACATGGTAGCATTTTTAGTCTCTAGTTTATTTTACTTTTGCCACATCATCATCATTGTGTAAACATTTAGAAGGTAATACACTGTGTAAGTTTGCAATTGATAAAGAAATGCCGTTAGCATTAGCACGAATCGAAAATTTACGTTAAAATCATTTCTAATGTAATTTGTGTAAGAGTTTTAATATCTGCATGTACGTTCACGTTACCTCAGCCATGCGAATTGTCGCCGACGCAAACTGCCCATCGTTGGTCATTTATTGTCACTCTTCTGTTTGGTTAGCATTTCTTGGCCGCGCAGCTTTGAATTTGTTCCGAGCACGCGTTCGCCTCGGCAGATCAACAAAGCTATTCGGCTTGACAAGAGTTAAGCGAATAAACCAATGCGTTTCTTTTGTTCCTCTTTTCACTCTTATTTGAACTTTTGCAGTCTACCGTGTACTGCTAATTGTTAAGTCAACGTTTTGACGATGTGGTGTTGATATTTTTATGGTGAAAAGCTATGTGTCTATGTTTCAGGCTGTGGTGATATGCATTTTTCATCATTAAAAATGATTACACATTTTGCGAGAGTTATATCATAGTTCTCGAACTAGTACGAGGTTTACTAAAATTTGGCCAAACCAAACATATATGACAATCATTTTTCCGGGTAATCGTCTTATAACCAAAATTCTTCTGTAGGGTACACTTTGTAAATTGAATAGCTTTAATTTTTATTGATTTCTCATTCGAAGTTTACTTACCCTTTTATAACCAAAATTATATAGATGTTTTTGGATGAATCTAATTTTAATGTTGTAGAATTGTGTGTTTTCTTTATCCTCTGCTAAATTAGTTACCATTTTGTAAAAACAATAATACAAACCATTAGCTACGAAGAAAATATGTTTCATTGACGTATATCTTGCACACTTTGAACAAGTGGATGTATTTTTCAGGAAAATTGTAACAAAAACGTATTTTTTTCTAAATAATTAAAGTTTAGTCATGCAGGTTTTATTTATGTAGAAAATTTTTGTTAAATTTCAGCATAAAACGATGTAGAATTATCCATACAGGGTTTCTAGCGAAATGAATAAAATACAATTTTTATTTTTGTACGACAAAAGGGCATTTAATAATTCTTGTTTTATTTTTAAAATCGACATAAGTAATTAAATTTTCGTTCATGGTCTACATTTATTTCAATTACTTTTGTGTTGGCCAATGTGGTAAAAATCAAATTGATTGTATTTTAGTCATAATTATGTCCGATTTATTTAGAAGTTCTTACAAATCTAAAATATATCACATCTATTAATACATATGCGTATATACATATGCATATGCATACATATATAAACATAACTGTTTGCAAGTGTTAACGCTTCACTGTTCACTCAAAACAAGCACGATTAGCTTGTTTATTTTGTGCGCTTAAGTTTCTTTATTATTAAACTTTAAGTATACTAAATAACCATCGATGTTAACTAGTTTGCATTTAAAAGTGAAGGAATGGAGTTGGCGTAAACTACTTATTGGGAAAAACATCATTACGTTGATCCTACTTATGGAGCTCAAACGATATATATATATATATATATATATACATATATATATACATATACTATATATATATATATATATATATATATATATATATATATATATATGAAGACATGAAACGTCTATGTAAATAGAATTTGATAAATTGAACACTTATTTATTCCGCGGCATTTTAATTTAATTTTTTTCTAGACTTGATTTTGGTGTATACGTTTTGCGTTTTCTAATCAAATTCAGTGTTTACATCCCTTGATTTGTTAATTAGATGCCAGCTTCATCAAAATAGCGTTGATTTTATCCTGTTTTGGTTTTTATCCTTACATAAGCGCAACTATAACCGGAGCATGTGAAAATGTGTCAATGTATTTGACTGATTTTAAAGTTATTTTAAGGGTTCATAACTTGCAATTTTGTGTAACGAGAAAAACATTATCTATATCGTTGCTTTTAATTTAAAAGGTATTAAGCATAACTATTTTTAGTGGTAATAAATCTTCGATTCTGAATAGATCTTCCACACAAGTGTGTTCTATATCATTTTAACTGAAGTTTACTTTAATTTTGATGTTACGGAATAAGAATGTTTTAACAATTTTTTTGCCGAATTCCTATTTCATACATGCGTAGTTTTTATGAAAATACCGAAATCAATTTCGAGGAGACAGAGATATCTGGTACCTTAAAAGGAGTTAATTCTGGTTGGAATAAAAATTGTATTATCTAATACGTTCTTAATTCTGCCGCATGAACATTCCTGAATGCACATTAACCGCAAAGTTGTATTGACTCACTTGTTTTTTACTTGATTAAAGCACCGATGCTTCTAGCAGCACCAATATTCTGCGACATCTGAATTCCTTAATTTGAGACATATTTTTATCTTTGATTTCAAGTAGATTATGCTCATATTTTGTATACTAGTCATGATTTTCCCTATATGTCTAGTCTGCTTTGCTGTTGATCTGCAGGGATACAATTTCAGCCATTTTTAGTTAGGTCACGCGAGGTTTTACGAGAAATAAAGGCGATCAAACCGGGTTTACCATCCGGCCAAAGATATATATATATATATTGAACACGTGACTTTTTGTTATATTGAACAAAATTTCATATTCAATGCAATATTTTTCTTACCAGTCATTTTTTCTTTAATTTTTACTGATCGTCCTTGTTTCAATGTAACTTGTCTTTTCGTTGAAATTTTTTCTTAGAGAAATTGTTGGGGACTTAACATTCATGAATGGAATTTAATAAATATGTTCAATTTAGTTTGAAATTTGTTCTCCAGTTGGCAAAACGTAACTGTCGCCGATGATTTGTGTCATTAAATAAATATGTTGTCTATACATCTTCTTGTTCAAAATTGAAAAAACTCAAATAAATAATCATCACGAGTTCATCATCTTAAATGTAGTTCAACTGGATGGGAACAATGACACATCCTTGTGGAATGCTGGAGCCAATTGCAAAATGTTTAGAGAGGCCTTTGCCATTATAACAGTTCGCGAAATCTATTAATTTTGGTCAGGATGCCATCATGTACTTTAGCGCGTTATAAACTCATATTCTATGCAAAATCGAAAACAGCTGATTAGTCTAAGAAATAATTTGCGACCCGCTAAATCAGATGATGCAGTTCAAGAGTGCCCCACAGGGCATTAAATTGGCAATTGACTCGATGCCTGGTCGAATCTTCTCGAGTTGGCCTAGTTAGATTCATTTGCTTTTCGCAAATCCTGTGGATAATAGCAATGAACAACTCTAATGTAGCACAGGGCAAATGGGTACTACGTTGCAAGTATGTATTAGGTGTTGCGAACCTAGTAACAAATTAGTTCAGTTGTGACCAGAAGGATAAACCAAAGGCAGCATTAACGGAAAGTATAATCGCCAGTAAGCACGAAACAAATGTGCATGAGATTATACTTTCCGTTCATGCTGTATTTGGTTTATCCTTCTGGTCACAATTGAACTAATTTGTTACTAGGTTCGCAAAACCTAATACATACTTGCATATATATTAGTTCTTCGCAACAAACAGTATTTAACTGTAATATATTGAATTGAATGATGCCATGCTTATCGCGAAATGTGATAACTGATATCGATCAAGGCCAGATAATATGGATTTATAGGAGTAACATGTGTTCAGAAATTGTTGTAATTCTCAATTTCAGTGAACTATAGCATAAATTGATATCCATCATGTTGGTACCATATTCCGACTTGGAAACCAAAATTTAGATGGCGCGAATCTCATACTGAAAAACTGAACAACAACTGCTAATGTACTTATGGTGGCCTGAGCAGTATCTCGTTTGTACTATAATAGTAATATATCAACAAATTTAAAACCGGGGAGAAATTCGCATTTGAATCATGAACGTATGGAAGAGTATTATTTCAACACATTACAGCATTAAGCAAAAGTGGGAACTTTATAAAAATTGCACTTCTGAGGCCATGTAATTAAAAATAGGAAAGAACAAAGCTAAACCAATCTTCAATTAATTTTTACAGTTAAATACTGTTTGTTGCGAAGAACTAATATATATGCAAGTAAGTATTAGGTTTTGCGAACCTAGTAACAAATTAGTTCAGTTGTGACCAGAAGGATAAACCAAAGGCAGCATGAACGGAAAGTATAATCTCATGCACATTCGTTTCATGCTTACTGACGACTCATCAGTAGGAGCCGGTATTACGCCCTTTAACCACTATATATTTGGTAGAAGAATGTGGAATAATAGGACGGTACAACTTCCTAGACGAATGTGTAAACCTGTAATAGTGAAGCTAACATAATCTAAAGTCAACGACAATGCGACTTCAATGCTAACTCACACTATATAATATATATACCGAGTCTGTAAAGGATACTAACACTATGGCTATTGTGTTAGTAACTGATACCTTTTTTGAAATCGATGAGTACCGGATACTAACACTATGGTTTCCGAGTCGGTACATGATACCAACCTGATGGATATAAATTAATGCTAAAGTTCACCAAAACAGTATTTAACTGTAAT